>PVLC010002617.1:0-111311 GCA_004027655.1 Graphiurus murinus | reverse complement strand
TGTGTTTCTCTGGGTACCCCACATCTCCGTGAGCCTTGCAAAGTGTGTGTGTGTGTGTGTGTGTGTGTGTGTGTGTGTGTGTGTGTGTCTTTTTCAGTTGCCATAGTATCCTCAGCACAGGGCATGTAGCAGGTATCAGTAAGTGTGTGTTGACTTAATGAATAAAAAGGAAAAAAAAAAAAAAGAAGAACAACAGAAAACTTAAAAACCGGACTGTGTCAGCCGATCGTGTTGGCGCACGCTTGTAATCCCAGCATTCGGGAGGCTGAGACCGGAGGATCCACGTTCGCGGCCAGCCTCAGCTACCTAGTGAGGCACTCCGCAACTTAGTGAGACCCTGTTTCAAAATAAAGAATAAAAAATAGGACTGGGGTGTAGCTTGGAGGTGGAATGCCCCAGAGTTCAATCCCCAGTACCGCAAACCCCCCCAAACAAACAAACAAAAACAACAACAACAACAACAAACTGGACTGTGTCCTATGTCGTGGATTAAAACACATCTGTAATTTTTTTAATCTCTTCCTACTAAAATGCGGAGCCCAATTGCTCTCCCCCTGAGTGTGGATTCCCCCTTCTCACTCACTGTAATGGTCACGAGTAGAAGGTGGTAGAATGATACCGTGGAACTTTGGAGGTGATAGGAACGGTGGAGCTTCTGCCTGGCTCTCTCCCTCCTAGCATGCACGCCCTCTCAGGGAGAGGTCACAGAGATGCCAGGCACAGCCCCAGCTCAAATTCCAGCCCACAGGCAGCATCAAACTAGCGAAGGAGTTTTCGGATGCTTGCAGCTCCAACCGTTGGTTGGGCCGTCCCTGCTTCCTCTAAGTGGGGGGGAAAAAAAAAACAAGCTCTCCAAGCTCTGTCCCAACTGAGGACTCGGGAACAAAATAAGCGCCCTGGTTGAAACCCGCTAAGTTTGGGGTTGGCCAGTGGTGCTGCCATCGGTAACTGAAATATCCTAAGAGAAGTAGTAGAAGAAAAATGGTTTAGTGAAAACTAGAAAGGGGCACGGGGGAGGCGGGGAGGAAGAGAATCAGTAGCTCATTCATTCAACGTTTAACAGAAAATCTGTTAAGCTCCTACTGTGTGGGAGGCGGTGTGTACAGAGCAGGACATGTCACAGCCCCTGGGTGCATATTGGCTATTAGGTTGGAGGCCAAAGATCATTAAGAAGATGAACAATGGATAGTTTCAGAACAGAGCTATAAAGGGGTTAGACAGGTGTTATGACCATGGGTGCTGGGCACAGGCTTGGACAACTTAACGTGGGGCAAGGAGAGCTCTCTCTCTTTCTGAGTCTGCTGGAAGGGCGGACGTGGGCAAGGAGGCTCAAGTTTACTCTGCATGGGAGATAGATTTTCGGCTTTATCATGAAGTCCTTCCCCAGTCAAGCTGGACCAAGACGGAAGAGCCTTCCTTGAAAACTGGTGCAGCTCTGGCGCTGGGCGTCAGGTGAGGGCTGAGCCGCTGCCATCGGCAGGGACAAGGGGGAGGGGAGCCGAGAGGCAGAGCTGCCACTTTGCCCGGGAGCCGCCAGTTCTGTGAGCACTGACTCCTAACACTTTATTGAGCATCTACATGAGAAACGTTTGTATCTGAAACGGAAAGCACGGAGATGAAGCAGGCAGCCTTTCCTTCGAGGAGTTCCCCGATCGACAGACTGGTGGGGGAGACAGAGGCTCGCAAACCGCACACTGCAGTAGGACGTACGAGGGCGTGTGATGGATGGGGTGTAATGGTTACACACCAGCTGCCAGGAGAATCGCAATGGGAGGGGGAGGGTCATACTCCTAGTTTTTTTTTGTTGTTGTTTTTTTTTTTTCGAAATTTATTTTTGGTACTGGGGATTGAATCCAGGAGCTTTCTACCTCTGAACTCCACCCTCATACCTATTTTATTTTTAACTTTTGAAAAAGGTCTTGCTAAATTGCTGAGACTGGCCTTGAACCTGTGATCCTCCTGTCTCAGCCTCCCAAGTGCTGGGATTACAGGTGTGCACTACCATGGCTGGACTGAGGGGGTTATACTTCTGATAGGGAGGATTTGGAGAAGGAGTGTGTGTGTGTGGGGGGGGGGGGTGGCGAGGCTCCTTGGAGGAGAAGTAGAATGTTGTTAGAATGTTGTCAGACAGGGTTGGGTGGCCAAGACTGCTGGCCATTCCATTCACACTCTCTTTCTCATGAAGGTGGAGGTCCAGGGCTGTCTATTAAAGGCTTCACCATCAGCCCTGTCTTTTGGTTACAGTGTCAGATGTTCAGTTCAAGCCGGAGGAAAGCAAAGAGTAGGGGGCGATTACTGACACGTGTTATTCTCAGACAGCTTGGGACTAGAGTTATGATGATATCCAGGGCCAGCACTGCTGTCTCTGGACCCAAGTCTGCCCATTTGTTTGTTTATTTATTTATTTTTGGTCACTCCTTAGCTCTGTGTCTATCCATACTAGCCAAGGTCTGGGCAGAATGCAGACAGTACTCTCAAAGGGTTAACTGAGGAGAGTTTAACCATGAAACTCTTTGTAGACTATGAAGAGTTACCTGGAGCCGGCCTCAGGGTCTGGGAAGCCAATACTCCCCAAGAGCTGCAGCGTGGGAGAGGGGCTCCCCAAGAGTGGGTAGACATAGATGGAGGGGGTACAGTTGCTGCCTACACCATGCACGGGGTGGTTGGGGTCGGAGGCAGTTGTCTTCCTTGAACTCTTTCTCCTCCATGCATTCCTTTCCCCCTATCCCATGGTGAACGGCATGAGAAGGCAGTTAGCAGAGGTCTAGTGATGGAGTTCATGGAGATCGGTCTGCATGACCCCCTTTCCCTAGAACTAATGGCGGCTGGGAAGATTAGCTCAGACCCACCTGACCTGCCTGGTGTGGGATAGGAGAGGGCTGGTTCCTGGCAAGAATGTCAGGGTGCTGCTACCCGAAGAGGCAGAGGAGAATGCTAGACAGGCAGCTCTTCACACACTCACCCGGTGTCCCGGGGGTGCCAGTTGTGGAGCACAATGAGAGAATATACACAAGAAAGGACATGGCGGCTATGGCTGCGGTGGTCCTGGTTGAAGATGTGGGAGAAGCCAGGGGAACAGAAGGTGATGGAGAAGTAAAAAACCACAGGAAGGAAGAACCGGAGCTGCCAGGCAAGCCGCTTCTGTCTTGATGAGGATGTTCCCCGTGTTCCTGGTGTCGCTCGATCGCACGCAAAGTGATAGATACCAGGACGGCATGGCGTTAGCCCGAAGGCAAAGTGGTTTGAAGACCAGGGTATCTCAACTCGCCGTGAAAGAACAGGGCTGTACTATCTGTAGGGCAAGATGAAATCCAGTGGACCAGGAGCCACTACTTCTCCTTGACTGCAACCCTGGAGCGCCTCTACTTGACCTGGCATGTAAATCGGGTGCTCAGGTGGAGATCAAGAGGGAAAGAAAAGGCAGACTCGGGTGCACACGGGATGACTCATTTCCCCTCCTTTCCACCACTGTCAATCAGGGCCGCGTCTTGCCCAGAATTTCCATTTTTTGCACCGGTAGAACATTTATGCATCGGTTTCTGCGTACCTTTCTTTCCCTCAGGTTTTGCGACTTGTATAAGACAGCAGACCTTAAAAGTTCTTTGCACACTATTTCCTTCAATTGAGAGAGGCATCTGAAATCGACTTAGATTCCATCAGAGAAGGAGTATTTGCTTTTCCAAATTCCCTGCTCTTGGCTCCAACTTTCCTCCCAGCCAAGCAGAAAAAGAACAGTTTCTTTCTTGTTTTTTTTTTTTTTTTTCCTTTTCCTTTCTCTTTTTTTTAAGCACAGTGGCACGATACTGCTGCTCCACATGAAAACCTGTGGTTTTCTTTTCCCAATCAGGAGAAAGTAATTTTCCTTTCACTCACCTGACTAACTTGTTCGGAGGATGCCCTCCCCACCCTTTTTCTGATATCTTGCTGCTAAGTATTTGCCAATTCATTTGCATCTCAATAGTTCCTTAGCAACTATCATGCCCTCAGGATTAGGTACAAAGCTGCCTCCTGACACAGACTGCTAGGGCGACATCCCCCTCTTTTATGGTGCCTAAGTTACCAACGGGAGCCATGCCCAGACATGAGGCACGCGTACCGGGAGCGGAGCATCACCCACCTGGGCCGTGAATTAGAACGCCATCACTCCTGGCCTTATCTGAGCATGGAGACTTCTAGGCAGCCCATGCATGCACAGAGGCACCCCAAATATTCCAGTGGCTCCTAAAATCTGTCTTTAGAAAGAGACTTGCAGATTCTTGCACTGAGGAAGAGTCCTGTCTCAGGTCAGGCAGGGAGTTAAGTCCAGGATACAGACCCGACAGCTGAGACTCAAGAGGCGGACTGCCTCCCCCTGAAGGTCAGGTGGGCAGCTGGAACATGCCAAGGAGGGGCGAGGGCCCTGGGCACTGCCGGGTCCTAGTCCTGGCTCCGCCGTTCCACGACGCATCCTACCGAGGGTGGCTCCTGTTGCCAGCTCTGGCGAGCTTTCAGAATAAATTAGAGGCAAGTGTTGAGCATAAGGTGCGAGACTCTCCAGGTCTGAAGGCCTGGGGAAATACCACTTCTCACCTAACCAGAGTAATCGTCCCAGCGGGCGTGCCCAAAGCGTCTGTGGCCTGGTTTCCCTGGTCCCGGCCGTGGCTGTTCTTCCCGTGGGTGGCACGGGAGGAGAGTGTGTGTGTCCGAGTGCCTGCACGCGCGTGTGCACCTGTGGGTGGATCACGCAGATGACGTGGGCAGGCGGTGGCACCGGGCCATTGGGCGAGTGAGGATATTCGGAGGCAGTAGGTGGTGGGGCTTACGTAGTGGCGCCCGGCTTCCGCCACCGGGACCCCCTGGCACGGGCCAGCCTGGCACCTGGAAGATGCTATTCAGCAAAGGACAATAAGAACACCGCGCTCGCTCTACAGCGGGGCTGACCTTCCTGGCTTCCACTTCTCGTTGTTATTAAATATCTGGGAAAGACCGAAAGAACAATTACGGCATTGTCATAATGTATCAGCGCACAAAGCATGCGTTCCCAAGGAGGCCGCACCTCGGCTGAGCTTGACAAAGCGGAAGTGGTGGTGGTTGGGGGGGACTTGGCTACAGAGCTTAATTTCTTCTCATTTGGAAGTTGTCTTCATTACTTAACACCCGCTGGAAACCACGAATGTGTGCCGGGAGGAAAGAAGAGTCGTGGGTTTTCTACCCACCTCCCTGCTAGACCTGGGCGTGCAGTTCTGTCGCCATCTTTATGCACGTAGAGCCTGTTGCTTAGCCTGGCGGTGGCACCCAGGGGCCCTCCTGTCCGTTTGCTGAATTAAGGCAGCGTGGCTTTCATATGAAGGGACGTCCTGTGATGAAGGACCACAGGGCACGCACGGGGGCTCTCTCTGCACATCCCTAGCTGGCCTCCTGTCTAACCATGTCACCAATGGTGACCCGCCGCATAGGAAGGTCCCAGGTGGAATTCCACCCTTGGGCTTAGGGGCCTGGGCTGTGGTCTCATGGCTGTTTCTGACATACGGTTCTTGCATCTAAATCAGTGTTTCTCAACCTTAGTCTTTTAAAGCACTTTTATGGGTGGGGCGTGGTGGCGCACATTTGTAATCCCAATACTTGGGAGGCTGAGACTGGAGGATCCGGGTTCATAGCCAGCCTCAGGTACTTAGTGAGGGCCTCTACAACTTAATGAGACCCCGTTTCCAAATAAGGAATAAAATATAGGGCTGGGGGTGCAGCTCAGAGGTAGAATGCCCCTGGGTTCCATCCCTAGTACTACAAAAGAAAAAATAAATAAATAAAGTACTTTTATTGGTGCAATGTAATTATGCATCAGAATGAGTTTCAAAGTCTTCACCCTAATTGTTTGCCCCACTAGGAGCCTTTTAGATATTTTCTTTTTTTTTTTTTTTTTTTTTTTTTTGCGGTACTGGGATTGAACTCAGGGGCATTCTACCTCTGAGCTATACCCCCAGACCTATTTTTTATTCTTTATTTTGAAACAGGGTCTCACTAAGATGCGGAGGGCCTCACTAGGTAGCTGAGGCTGGCCATGAACCTGGATCCTCCGGTCTCAGCCTCCCAAATGCTGGGATTACAAGTGTGCGCCACCACGTCCGGCTAGATATTTTGTTCTTACTGCCCCGTGCTGTGAAACCTTCGTACCATAGGTGTCCTGGAGAACCGCTCGTGTACTGAGGCCTTCGTGTATTGCAGGCCGAAATCCACTGTAAAACCCAAGATGCTGTGCTTTTCCTCCCTGGCACGAATCAGGTCTCCTCCCGGTTGTGATGCAGGAACTAAGTGCCCTAAAGCTCGGCCCTCAGCTGAGTGGGCGCTGAGGTTGGTGCTTGCTCTTGGGTACTTGCTCTTGGTACCATGCACTTTTTCATATCGCTTAGACCCTGTGTGGCACCAGAGAGGATGTCCACCGAGCTGGTCAGGGTGTTAACCCTTTAGCTATTGTGTCCTGGCAAGGTCCTGGGCCGAGAAGGAAAGCTCCAGGCACTGAGGATTTGGCAGCAGGGTGGAAGCCGTTCCTTTGAACAACGGTGGCCATGCGGACACGTGCTTTTTCAATGTCAGGTTGTCCTCAGAGCATATGAAGACAGTGTCTCAACTCTGGGTCTAGTCTCTGAAGAAATGAGCTTTCTCGAGGTCTAGTTTACAGACAATACAGTTTGCCGTGTGCAATTCCATGAGGCTTGACAAATGAAGGCAGTCTCATAGGCACCACGCAGACGTGATGTAAAACGTTCTCTCCACCCTTACACCTCTCCGCTGTCCTCCTTCCTTCACTCCTGGCCTCTGGGGCCTGCTGATCTGATTCTCACTCTCTTCTTCTGCCTTTTCTAGAAACTCATATAAATGGAATCGTGCAGTATACAGTCCTTTTGGGGGTTTGGCTTCTTTCACTTTGCATAATGCATCTTAGATTCATCCTTATTGTTGCAGGTATCAACGCTCTCTGCCTTTTTTATTGCTGAGTAGTACTCCATTGCAGAGATGCATCACAATTGTTTCACCTATTGGACGGTGGATAGACATTTGCTTCTAGTTTCTAGGTTTTGACTTTCATGAATAAGACTGCGTTGAACATTTCAGAACATGTTTTTACGTGGACTGGAAATTTAAAAAAAAATAGGTGTTTATTTCTCTCGGGTAAATACCTAATAGTGAAAATGCTGATAATACGGCAAATGTAAGTTTAGCTTATAAGAGGCTGCCAATCTGTTTTCCAAAGTAGCTGTGCCATTTTGATTTCCCACGTGTGGTGTGGAAGGCTCCCAGTTACTTCCCATCCCTACCAACAATCGGTATTGCCAGTCTTTTTAAATTTAGTCATTCTGGTGGGTGCAGGACGGCACCTTATTGTTGGTTTTTATTCTCATTCCTCTAATGACTAATGATGGTTTTTTTTTTCTTCATATGTTTATCAGCTATTCATATATATTCTTTGATGGAATGGATGTTCAGATCTCTTGCCCACTTTTTTTGTTTGTTAAGTCGTCTGTCATGGGTCCGTTTTTCAATGTGTATGACTGTTCGGAGGTATCAGAATGATTCCCAGCGCCCTTCTGCCTGTCCGTTTGGGTTGCCTTGATTCGCTGAGAAAACCATAATGGGTAGAGAAAACCATAAACTGGGTCTCATTCCTGGGAGCGGGCTTGGGGCGGGCCACGGTCTTCTCAACAAAGATGGTCCTCACTTTCTGGGGAAACTGCGCATGCCCAGACAGGGCTCAGGACCTTGGAAGGTGGGCTGGCGTGCCGGGATGGGGTGATCCTCAGCAGGAAAGCATGAATTCGGGTCACCTGGGATCCTGTTGCTCTGGCCCAGGACGGGCTCGTTGTAGGAGCTACTGTGCCCTCTGTAGTGGTGACACAGCAGAAGTCCCCAAGGATTTCTCCTCCAAGACATTCTGTATACATTTATCTTTTGATTTTCTTTTTTTTTTTTCATGGAGAAAGCTGTGCATCTTTTTCATAGGATGCTACATGAAGGGTGGTCTGAAACTGTGCCTAGAAAGCACACCCAGACTCCGGGCCCATTTGACGGGGCGCTGGGTGCCCTGGGCCGCTCGCCACCTTTCTCTGGCTTCTCTGATCTTTCCAGCCTCTCTGGTTTGGTTCCAGCCGTGGAGAACGCCTCCGCCTTCGTCTCGTTTCTGAGCTTCTTCAGAAGACAGTTCTGGATCCCCCAGGCTTTCCAGCCCCCGCATGATGTGAGTGCTTCACCCTCGATTGCTGTTATTTGCATGATGGTGATCAGTGATCACAGCAATCAGAGGGGAGGTGACACAGACAGGGATGCGGAGCCCTGCGGCGGGGCGGCGTCATCCAGGACTTGTGTGATGAGCTGGGCTCCGTGTCACAGAACCGCCGCCCGAGCTAGCAGGCAGAGAGGTAGCTGAGGCCGTATCATTTCTGGCTCTGAGAAGGGCAGACTTCCCTGCTGTCCTAGGCTTTTTGAGTGCTCGGGACCTGGAACAGGATAGCCATTTGGTAAGGGATGGATGGACTGGGTCCCTGTCGCACTGCCCAGGATCCCTCAAGTAGGAGCTGATGCCACCATGGCAGGAAAACCAGGGATTTGTATCAAACAAAAGCAACGGTAGCATAGGAAACCCAAAGATGCGGTTGAAGAGACAAGACTAATGGTGCTGGGTGGGAGAGAGAAGATGCATTAGCCAAGACACCTGTTGCTGAAGGCTCTCCTGCAGGGCGAGCCTGTGGGTAAACTGGTCCTTGAACAGCAGTGACATTCCAGAGTGCTCAGCGGTACAGCCATGCACCCAGTGCTGTCGGAGGTCAGAGGACGGAGATACTAGAGGGGGCTGGGTAGCCAGGCCGGCGTCTTGGAGGATGAGGCTTCTCTTGAAGGAAATAGTGCTGGCTTATGCTGATAGAGGAGGCAGAGCGTAGGGATTCTCGTCTCTGCAGACTTCCCTGGCATCCGTGGAATGGGAAGCTGCAGAGAAGCCTGCTTCCGTGGCATGTGCCCTCCTGTCTTGGGCTCCCTGGCTGCAGAAGACCCAGGGGGTGTCCCTGTGAGGGAGGGCTCAGTATCCTCACTGCATCCTGAGTCCCAGAGCCAAGCTGCTGCAGAGGAAAGTCAGGTGCCTCCTGCAAGGGGCAGGGCCAGCTTTTCATGGACTTCTTCTTTAGATTGTGTGTGCTGGCAACTCCGGCTGTGGGCTGTCCGTGGGAGCTGGTTAGAAATGCCAAACTGTGGAACCAGCCAAGATGTCCATCTACAGGTGAATGGATTACAAAACTATGGGATATGTACACAATGGAACTTTACTCGGCCATAAAGAAGAACAACATCATGTCATGTGCAGGGAAATGGGTGGAGCTGGAAAACATTATGCTAAGTGAGATTAGTCAGTCTCAAAAAGTAAAACATGGGATGTTCTCCCTAATATATGGAAGCTAGGGAGAAACCAGGTCATAGGAGGGACTCTAGACAAAGAAGGAGAAACCTTAGATGAGCAAAGAAGGTGACTTAACTGAAGGTGATGGGGGAGGGAAACACCCTAGTGCACATGATGGACTTTCACAATCATATCAATCACTAAACTGAACTTGAGAAGGAGGGAGGGGGAGGGAGTGGGGCGGGAATTGGGGAAGGGTTAAAAGAGAGACGTGTGCATGTATGCCTCTACCAGCTTGTACCTAACTAAGATGTATGATTATAATGCTCCAATTAAAAAAAAGAAAAGAAGCTGGGCATGTCGGCGCACGCTTGTAATCCCAGCATTTGGGAGGCTGAGACCGGAGGATCAGGGTTCGCGGCCAGCCTCAGCTACCTAGTGAGGTACTCCGCAACTTAGTGAGACTCGGTTTCAAAATAAAGAATGAAAAATAGGGCTGGGGATATAGCTCGAAGGTAGAATGCCCCTGAGTTCAATCCCCAGTTCCGCCAAAAAAAAAAAAAAAAAAAAAAAGAAAAGAAATAAAGAAATGCAGGACCACTGCAATGCTGTTCTGGAACTGGTGGGTCAGGGCCCCCAGACCTGCTGCTCCCGCATCAGGGAAGAGACTGCTTCGAGCAATTTAGCAAACCCATTTTGAGTATTTTATTTTATTTAAAAAAAATAGCTGTTCCACATTAAAGGAGACTAAAGATACACGCCAAGTAAATATAACACACGATCCTTTACTATATCCTGTACTAAGGGAACAGAAATTGGCATAGAACACTTTTGCACAATGGGTAGAATTGGAAGACGGGCTTCCAAAATTAAGGGAGAGGGTCTCAGTAGATGAACGAATCATAACAAAATGTTTAAATGCCCCCAAGTTGATAATTATATTGGGATCAAATGAGAGAATACCTCGGGAAATAAATATTGAAGACTTTATCAGCAAAGGCTATAATGTATGTAGTGTGTACTCACGGGGATCATGGAGGAGAAAACATAAACAAGCAGATGTGTGTGTGTGTAATATAATAAATTATGTACAGTACAAACATATATATATGTAATATAGTATTATAATACATCATATCTTATTATACCATAAAGTACATGGAAGGAGAAGAAGGTAGAAAAACAGATGTGGCAAAATGCTAAACAGTGGTGAATCGGGATTTAAAAAAAAAATCCCAGGAAGTTCTCTGTCCTATTCAAGCCGCTTTCCTATGTGATTGGCATTATTCTAAAATAAAAAGTTTAAGAAAAAAAAGTCTTGTTTCAGAAGTTTGATGGCTGTTGCAACAAGCTGCCCTCCAAAAAAGGCTGAACCAATTGATATTCCCACAACGCTGGGAGAGAGGTGCAGCTGTTGGATGCAGCTATTTTTATTCAGCTATTTTGATGCTGAGGACTTTTTTTTTTTTTTTTTTTGATGGGGTCATATATCACTTTTGACCCGGGGACATTTTGTCGTTTCCCGATTTATTATGAATATTTACAAAAGTATGAAAACGTCGATAGCATAGAGCAACAAACGCCCACAGCCCACCACCACTCAGGCTCAACGACTTATTATCGCATCCTGGGTATTTGTCAGCGTACAGTGTGTGTGTGTGTGTGTGTGTGTGTGTGTAAGTGGAGACACAGAAGGATTAAGTAACTGCCAAAGGTAAGTGATGGGCTTCAGTGCATGTCCTTGGCACCTCGTCCTTCTAAATGGCTTTCTGGACAGACAGAAACCGGGCTTTTCCTTTCTGACGCCGCTGTGTGCAGAGTTGGAATCAGACAGAACCGGATTTGAATTCTCCTGCTGAGCGCGGACACACCACCTCTCCTCCCAGTTAACTGCCTCAGCGTATTCAGCTGAGGAGTGGGCATGGTGGTGTAGACCCCATAGCACTGCCGTAAAAGACAAATGCAATGCCATCCTCAAAGCTCGTGTTGGCCGTTGTGTTATTTCTCCTGTGTGTCTCTTTTCATTTTATTTTATTTTATTTTTTGTGGTACTGGGGATTGGACCCAGGAGCATTCTGTCTCAGAGTTACACCCCTAGCCCTTTTTACTTTTGGTTTTTGAAACAGGGTCTTGCTAGGTTGCTGAGAGTCTCACTATGTTGCTGAGGCTGACCTCGAACCTGCGATTTTACCGTCTCAGCCTCCTAAGTACTGGGATTACAGGTATGCACCGTTATGCCTGACTCTGTTTTCATTTTAAACAGATCCAGGCCAGCCCCTCTAGGAAGACTGACCCCTCAGTTTTTTTCTGTCTGCCAGTACCTTGTCTGGTCCATATATTTTTGGCATATAGGTCTGTCTTGTTTACTCCCGTAGGCTTACAGGGGCCAGTGCGCCGAGAGTCTGTTACCGATATTCAGGCACGTGTACTGGGGTGATGTTTAGTAACCTGGCAGGATGCATCCTGACCAGGAGTCTCAGGACTCCCAGCCTCACCCTGGTGAGCAGGTGCAGGTGATCCCAGTATCCTTGGCAACGCAAGTGAGGGGCCTGTGGCCCACTCCTCCCCTCCCCCCTGCAGGAGTCCTCCTCATAGACCAGCATTTCAGTTTGTTTGGAAGAGGAAGCACAGGCTAGGACGAGGGTGAGGGCGGCGGGGGGGGGGGGGGGGCGCTCACCTGGAGCAGATTTGAGGGGGCACCAAACGGTAATGAAGTTAATCATATTTGAATGCAGCCAATTAAGAAGCCAGATCTAAGCCAGGCGTGGTGGCGCACGCTTATAATCCCAGTACTTGGGAGGCTGAGACAGGAGGATCATGGGTTCGCGGCCAGCCTCAGCTACTTAGTGAGGCACTCCGCAACTTAGCGAGACCCTGTTTCAAAATAAAGAATAAAAAATAGGGCTGGGGGTGTAGCTCAGAGGTAAAATGCCCTTGGGTTCAATCCCCAGTACCGCAATAAATAAATAAATAAATAAATAAATAAATAAATAAATAAATAAAATGAAATAAAAAATTAAAAACCAGATCTATAAACTATGGCTTGCAGGCTGACTGCCTGGTTTTATAAATAAAAATAAATAAATAAAGTTTAACAATAAAGTTAGAAGGCCTCAGACTGTCTTCTCTTTCTGTGGCCTCAGGATTTGCTCTCCTCAATATGACAAAATCCACTCGATGTTCTAGAGAGAGCGTAGCTATTTTAGCTTTTACGAGGGCCACTTGCCCTGGCGCTCCTCGCACCTGGTTCCCAGGCCCCTGGCCAGAGCGGCAGGGCTAGAAGAAGTGTGTAATGCCCATTCCCCTGTCCTGGTGGAGGAGTGAGCAAGGGTTCCCCAGCGTCTGATCCCTTCTTGGCCCTAGAACTGGAGGTATGCATCTGTGCACGAGGCCGTGGCTGGGAGCTGGAGAAGTCACTGACACACATTCACCAGCTGGGTCATCTTGGAAAGCCGCCCTGTCGAGCTGAGGCTCAGTTTCGGCACCTGCTCGGTGCGGACGCTAGAGCCCAACCTCTTCCCCTCTGGCAGCTTCGTAAGAGTTGTTGAGCAGAAATGATAGCCGATGAGCGGGGATATGCTCTGGGAATGCACACGACTCCTCTTCTGGTGGTGAGTGTGATTGATTTGGGTGAACGGTGTCAGCTCCTGGCCCCAGCCTGTCTGAGTGGTCATCCCCATAGAGGGGGACCAAGTCCAGCATCTCACATCCCAGCCAGAGCAGGAAGGGGCAGTGACAGGGGAGGGGGGCGGGTGCCTGTCCTCCACAGCCGGCCAAGCACCTGTTCACATGCCATGTTCCACCCACATACTCCGTAAGCAGAAGGCTTCCCAAGTCTCCTTGCTCTACACCATTCTTAGCCCATTGAAGGTCCATGGGTTTTCCTACTCTTCTTGACTTCTCCAAGAGCCAGGAGCAGAGGAAGGAGATGAAAACAGAAGGCACAGCCGGGCGTGGTGGCGCACGCTTGTAATCCCAGCATTCGGGAGGCTGAGACTGGAGGATCCGGGTTCACGGCCAGCCTCAGCTACCTAGTGAGGCACTCCGCAACTTAGTGAGACTCGGTTTCAAAATAAAGAATAAAAAATAGGGCTGGGGGTATAGCTCGGAGGTAGAACGCCCCTGAGTTCAATCCCCATTACCGCCAAACAAAACAAAACAAAACAAAAAAAACAGAAGGCACATGGAGGTACCAGGACATGCCACCGAAGTGACCATCAGTCGTAGTCAGGAGAATGTTGGTTAAGGAAGTGTGGTAGACAAGGCGGTCATGTTGGAGGCGGGGCTTGGTATTTGCTGAGGAGGGAGGGGTCTTTGGGAGTGTGGTCTTAGGGACTACATTTGCCCCCTGCTTCCTAGCCCCTTGCTCTCTCTCTGCTTCTGGCCTCTGTGATGTGAGATCAGGGTCCCTCTGCTCATGCACACACTCCGTTTCCTACCACCATGTTCTGAGATCCACAGACGTCAACCAGCCTAACATGGACTAAACCCTCTGAAATCTCCACAACTGTGAGCGGATGGCTCTTTCTTCCTCTAAGTTGTGGTCGTCAGGTATTGGGGTCACAGTAGTGAGAATGCTGGCTGAAATGGCCCTCACTGCCTGGACCCCACCTTCTAGCCCCATGGTTCCTGGGTCTCCCCACCCGTCATGTTGCCACACCACAGGCTCAATGGCTGCCCTCTGCATTGCTCGGTCTAAGGGGCGACTCAGCACAGTAGCTGCTGTCCAGATGTGGGCAAACTCTACCCACCCTGAGCTGGCCTATTTCATTTCTCACGGTAGACCCCCTTTACTCAGACCTTGGCTGTAGGTGAGCTGAGCTGTTTTAGGTGATGCAGCATTCAGGGAGGTAGTAGGATGCTAACCAACATATATTTATTCTTCTTTCATTCCTGTTGCAAATGGGTTTACTCCCTAAAGCCTGTAAGTTGCCTAGACACTTTTCAGAAAAGCCTGTGATTTTATTTGACATGGCATTTCAAGTTGCAGAATATAACCCTGTACCATTCGTAAGCAAGACCACTCCAACCTCTCCCTGGAGAGCCGGGCTCTAGGCCCCATCCTGCACCAAAGTGCTTTCTGTTTCAATTTTTTCTCATTTTGCAAAGAGAGGTCTGTGTTACATCAGGGACCCTTCTATTTTTAAATAGCATACTTTTTGCTGTTAAGAAGTTATGTTGTTTTTTTTTTTTTTTTCAGTCACTTGGAGGAGATTTATATCCTTCTCTGAAGTGCTGGGGTGATTCGTGGGAGTTGGGGTAGTAGATTGTAGCTCTGGCTTGACATCAATGAACCCAGACAGTCCATGTAGGAACCAGACCTGGCTGGTTTCCCAGCAAGAACTGCACCCTTGCCTAAGGTGTGGGCAAGGAGGAAAAAGAAGTCCCATCCCCACTGGGACCACCCAGCTTTCTCATTCTTTGTACTCTAGACACTGGGTTCAAAGGCCCCCCTGGCCTTCGTTTTGGGCTTTTGGCCATTCAGATAATTACTTTTGCTCAGAAGATATTAACTTAGCCAGGTATGGTGGCACATGCCTGTAATGCCAGTACTCGGGAGGCTGAGACAGGAGGATCACAGGTCCAAGGACAATCTCAGCAACTTAGCGAGGCTCTCAGTAACAGGGTGAGATTTTGTTTCAAAATAAAAAAGAAAACAGCCGGGCGCGGTGGCGCACGCTTGTAATCCCAGCATTCGGGAGGCTGAGACGAGGATCCGGGTTCGCGGCCAGCCTCAGCTACCTAGTGAGGCACTCCGCAACTTAGTGAGACCCGGTTTCAAAATAAAGAATAAAAAATAGGGCTGGGGGTATAGCTCAGAGGTAGAATGCCCCTGAGTTCAGTCCCCAGTACCGCAAAAAAAAAAAAAAAAAAAAAAAAAAAAAGAAAATAGGGCTGAAGGTGCATTTCAGAGGTAGAACCCCTCTAGGTTCAATCCCCAGTACAAAAAAAAAAAAAGATATTATCATCCAGGTGAGAGAGTGAACTGAGATATCTGAGGGATGCCCTGTCTGGGCAGATCCATTTGGAAGATTCCAGAAGGGAATGAAGACAGAGAGAGGACCCAGCTAGGAGGGGACAGTAGACTCGACGTCATCAAGGTCCTCTCAGTAGCTCAGAATTTCCTGCTTCTCTCCTCACCCCCGGAAGTCTAGTGGGGCTCTTTTTTTTTTTTATTGTAATAATTCATGCATTGTAAGCATACACCTTTGTTAGGTACAAATTGATAACGACATATGTGCGCACATTTCTCATTTGACCCCCTTCCCCAATTCCCACCCCGCTCCCTCGCCCTCCCTCCCTCTCAAGATCAGTTTAGTGAGCGGCCTTGATATAACTGTGTAAGTACATCGTGCGCATTAGGGATCTAGTGGGGTTCTTATCGAGTCCTGGGGGAGGGGCGCCGCCCGTTGGGCACCTGCCTTGCTCTGGTGCCGCAACAGGAAGAGTCCGCAAGAACCCCAAAGGCTAGGCGTCATCATTTCCATTTTAAAGACAGGAAGCTAAGGCTCAGGCCAGCGTCATGCCAAAGCTGCTTCTGAGCCCCCGGCAGGGTTCTTTCTACTATTCACATGAGTTGATCTGGGATATGGAGCTTGGTAAACACTCAGGAAACTGGCGAGTCGCCCGTTGAACTATCGTACCTGTGAAGATCCATGCTGGTGTCCTCTCAGGAAATGGTCAGAACAGAGCATTGTTATTGACTGGAGTTAGACGTCTGTGATAGCGTTGGTCTGCATGGCGGCAGGCTCTGATGTCACAAGCAGATGCCCATGACGGCAGAGTGACAGGAAAGAGGGAAACAGGGAAGGCAAGTGGGGAGGGTCCAAGACATAATCTATTAGTGCAGATACTGATGGCTTTCCACCAGCCCTGCCCTGCTACAAGGGGAACACACTGACACTTGGGACCAATACGTGGGCTTTTTACGAACCACTGGATGCTGCAGTTTGCAAATTCACAAGCTAATAAAAAAAAGATTTCCATATATATATATATATATTTTTTTTTTTGCATGTGGGTGAGGTACTGGGAATTGAACCCAGGGATGTTCTACCTCTGAGCTACACCCTCAGCCCTTTTCACTGTTTTATTAATGAGGTCTTCCTAAGTTATTGCACACTGGCCTCAAACCTGTGATCTTCCTGTCTCAGCCTCCCAAGCTCTGGGATCATACTTGGTTACTTTCTTTTTACATTCTGCATTCTGGCTCTTTTTTTTTTTTTTTTTTTTTTTTTTTTTGGTACTGGGGATTAAACTTAGGGGCATTCTACCTCCGAGCTATACTCCTAGCCCTATTTTTCATTCATTATTTTGAAACAGGGCCTCACTAAGTTGTGGGGTGCCTCACTAGGTAGCTGAGGCTGGCCACGAACCTGGATCCTTCAGTCTCAGCCTCCCGAATGCTGGGATTACAAGCGTGTGCCACCACGCCCGGCTTATATTCTGGCTCTTGTAAGTGACTAAGTGGTGGGGGCTTCTTTGTCTTACCAGTGTGGTGAGGCTCATACTTCCTGTTGGCATGGCATCATGCTGGGGCGGAAAGAAGAATAGGGAGGGCCAGCAGGAGAATCAAGTACGGGGAGGCAGGTAGGTCCCTGGGAGGAGACTGGGAAGCAAAACTAGATGGTAACTATGCTGGGCACAGTGCCATTTGGTGCACGCTTGTAATCCCAGCATTCAGGAGGTTGAGACCGGAGGATCCGGGTTCGAGGCCAGCCTCAGCTACCTAGTGAGGCCCTCCGCAACCTAGGGCTTAAAGGCTCTAGGTGTGAGACACAGTAGCACATCTGACTGATGACTGTGCCTTTGCCAGTTGTGTGTGCCATGACAGTGCTCCACATTAGTAAAGTCGTGTCTATTTATGTTTCTCAAAAATGCCTACAACAGTATCTCCCATCCCACCTGCTCTTTGGCGATGTGACCTTACCAACATAGAATCTAATTCCCTTCCCCTTGAATCTGGACCGTCCTGGTGTCTTGCTTGGCCAGGAAAAGGCGACAGAGTACTGCTCTGGTACTTCCAAAGCTAGATCATAAGCAGCCACAGTTTCCATCTGGATCCCTGGAGACTCTACCCGTTAGAACGCTTACTCCAGGAACCCAGGTACCATGTTGTAAGGTGGTCAAGGCTCATGGACAGGCCATGTGTAGGTAGGTGCTCCAGTTGACAGCCCTCGGTGAGATTCCAGCCGAGAGCCTGACCACTGGCAGCCGTGCTAGTGAGCCACTTTGGCATCCGGCTAAGTGGAGGCTCCGGGTCATTGCAGCCCCTGCCAATGCCTGCCGCCTCCTGAGTGACCCCGAGCGGGAACCGCCCAGCTGAGCCCCGCCAACCTGCAGAATTCTAAGAGACAGTAACGCATCATCATGTCAAGACACTAAATGTTTGGGGGGTGTGATCCGTTATGCTCAATAAACAACAGGAACACAATCGCTTGAATTTGTCACATAAGACAAAGCCAGACAGGTGCGGAGTCAGTGGTCGCAGTGCTGGCCCGTGCCTGAAGACTTTCATAACCAGAGAGAGATGGCCCGGGCGGACCTGCCTGCTGGCGAATCCTGCGCTAACGACGGCGGGCTGGCAGTGTTGGGATCATCTGTCAGTTAGTTCCAGAAGCTTGGCCGTTGGCCTGCAGTTTGGTCACATAAATGCCAACCGGGCCACGTCTCTTGTAGCTCTGGTGGGATGGTTTGGAACCTGAGTGTGTAGAGCTGTCCATTTCATCTGGTTGGTTTTGGCCAAGCATCCCCACAGTTGAGGTTGGATGAGCGTCTTTTACAGGTTTTCATCCAAACCTTGATGAGAAGGCCAAAGAGAAGAGAGCCCGTGATATCGCACAGGGGTGCCTGTTCTGCTGGACCCCCCGCCTCCTTGGGTACTGCTCTTCTGCCCGCTATGAATCCCCCAATCTGTACTTGTCCTGAACCGGGGTTCTCTAGGTGGTTTCCCATCTCATTAAGCACTTTCCTGGGATCCAGGTGCTCCATGATCTCGTGGCCGGGGGGACTTTTCAAGAAGCAAAGGGAGTGGCTTTGGTGGGGCTTGTTCTTACTCAACCCATAATATCTCCAGGAGATCTCCGTTTTATCTTCATATTAATATATTCCATTCATGGCCTTCGACCATGGTTTGACCCCCCGGTATAGACTGTCTATTGTATTTTTCTTCCTGCCTGAAAGATTCCATTTGCTTTTCTCAGTTTCTACCATCTTTTCCATCTTCTGTGGTTCCTTGAAGATATCTGTATGGTCCTCCTTGTGTTTTACCTCCAGATAATATCGCTCTGTAAAAAGTGATTGAAAACATTTTTTAGCTGTTGAGCTAAGAACCGATCTCTACGTAGGAAGTTCTTTCTGTTATCTTCCTTTTGCCTAGCCTATATTGGTCCAAGATGCATGGGCGTCCTACCCATTTCTTTCTTCCTCTGGTCATACGGGGGGTCAGAGGTACCGGCCCTCTCATCTGCGGTACACTCTGCTTCTAATTGATGGTCCTCGCCATGTCTTTCATTTGCCTTCTTTCTCTAGTCATGGATAAATAACCCCCGGTTCCTTGGGCATATTTTCACCACGCCTGTTTTTCAGGGCCCTAATCAGTTTCATTTCATTCTCTACTATAAATGATTTTAAAGCCCCTTGGAAATAGAAAGGTTGTCTAAGCAATAAATCATCATTTTGGCAAATAATACTGAGACATTTAGAGAGATAAAATTAATCACCCCCTTATAGGTATAGAGCAGCTTTTCCACTGGGAGTACAAAGTAGTGTGTCAAGCTCATAGTTAATTCTCCTTCCATTCCCAGAGGAAGAAGGTGAGGGTCATTTATTTATTTTGTTGGGGGAAAGGCCACGGAGGTGTGTGTGACCCCTTTTTCAGCACCCCCTAGAGAGCACAGCCAGGTCCTGGCGTGACGGATGCTTTGGTCTCTACTCTCAGCATCTGATGGGTTGCACCTTCTCAGCCTGGAGAGCACAATGCAGCGGCCCCTGGCTGGGGCTCACTGGCCCTGTCCAGCCTGCAGAGGGCCCAGGCTAAGCACATTTCCCCTTGAGTGAATTCTCTGCTCAGCAAGCTGCAGTGGTCCCCAACTGTGTCAAGTGCAAAAGCCACGGAGTCTACCAAGGTTCAGGAGCCTGCAGTTTCACAGATGTAACTCATGAGTTATTATGCCCATTCGATGGATGAGGAAAGGGAGAAGTGTAGACGCTAAGCGGCTTACTCAGACTCACCCAGCTATTCTGTGGGAGTGCCGTGATCTGAGGCCAGGTTATCTAACGCCCTAGTCTAGCGCGTTCTTTTCTCAATAACCTGAGCTGATGAGTATTTTGATTTTGAGTGACTATAAACTGATCCATATGCATGAGTGTGGACGCACACACACACACACACACACACACACACACACACACTTTATTGGTGTATGTAACTGCAGGTGAGTGCGAGGTTGGTTTCAGGCACATCTGAATTTGGGATGCTGAAAGGACTCAGGTACTTCCTCTGGGGTAGCCGCATGCCTTCCCATCACTGTTAGCTGGTCCATTGGTTCAACGCCATTAGAAACAGGGAAAGTCAGCAGGGCCCAGAGGCTGCGCATTTGCAATCCCAGTACTGGGGAGGCTGAGACAGGAGGAGTGGCAGGTTCACCGCCAGCCTCAGCAACTTAGTGAGGCCTTGGCAACTTAGTGGGACCCTGCTTCAAAATAAAGAATGAAATCGGGCTGGGGGATGTAGTTCAGAGGTAGAACACCCCTGGGTTCAATCCCCAGTAACACACACACACACACACACACACACACACACACACACACACACACACGAAACAGGGAAAGTCACTTCTTGAGGTAGCTTTGGCACAAGTGCTGGGAGTCATTCTAATTGGTCCCATCCCAGGTCACATGGTCATCCTTGAGCTGATCATCAGCCTTAGGGGGTGGAATTCACTGATTGGCCTAGATTGTGCTTCTTCTGGGGAGTTGGGGTGAGTAGGGGACCCTACAGGAGACTGAGAATGAGGAGGGAAAAATAGCAAACAAAGAGCACAGGGACAGTTATGAAAGGTAGGCTAAGAGAGGGCCGCCTGGCCCCCAAGTACCATCTGCAAAGTCCTCTGATCTCACCCGGCTGGCAGCCTCTCCCTCTTGCTGGGCAGCCGCTCACATGGGCAGCCTCCTGTCCCAACGCCCTGTCTCTGTGCTTTCTCTCCGACCTTGTTATTCACTCTTCCCGGTGAATCCTCCGGTACCCTTTTGGCCTATTTCAAATCTCTCTGGACTGAGGGAGCCTTCCTGACCACCGGACCCACCGGGGGTCCTCCCTCCCCCGAGGTCCCGTGGAATGGATGTCTACTCTCCAGTACATGGTTTCTCCGTTGGGGAAAGACATCTGCTTGGCACGTTGGACAGCCTTCAGGAGAAAAGCTCATGTTGGAGTTGGAATTAATGTGCAAAATCTACATTTTGGCGGCATTTGGGGCTTTCGGTGAAGGGTCAGTGGGAATCACTGCAGGAAAGGAGCTGAGTATGAGTGGGAAGGTAAAAGATCATGGAGTCTGAGTGGACCACAATAAATACGACTCCAAATAGAATGTCGTGCTGGAAAGCCTGACACGGTCTTCCCAGTCTGGGATGAAAAGAAATGGAGTGTTTTACCCTTTGTGACTGGCTAATCTCACTTAACATAATGTTTTCCAGTTGCATCCATTTCCCTGCAAATAACATGATTTTGTTCTTCTTTATGGCTGAGTAAAATTCCATTGTGTACATATCCCATAGTTCTGTAATCCATTCATCTGTTGATGGACATCTTGGCCGGTTCCATAGTTTGGCTATTGTGAATTGTGCAGCTATAAACATAGATACACATGCGTTGGTCTGATAGTTTGGTTTCCATTCTTTTGGGTATATACCCAGTAGTGGTATTG
Organism: Graphiurus murinus; assembly: GCA_004027655.1. NCBI lineage: Eukaryota > Metazoa > Chordata > Mammalia > Rodentia > Gliridae > Graphiurus > Graphiurus murinus. The sequence continues at coordinate 90,026 of PVLC010002617.1, read as the reverse complement.
CTGGGTCATATGGTAGGTTCACTCCTAATATGTGGATGCTAGAGAGAAGATGGGACATATAGGAGGGTCTCCAGATGAAAAGGAGAGACCCTCGATAAGCAAAGAAGTTGATTTAATTGTAGTGGAAGCAGGGGGCAGAGGGACACCCTAAGGCATATGATGTACTTACACAATCATATCAAGGTCACTCACTGAAGTGAACCTGAGGGGAAGGGAGAGCGAGGGAACGGGGTGGGAATTGGGGAAGGGGTCAAATGAGAATTGTGTGCAAATATGTTGTTAACAATTTGTACCTAACAAAGATGTATGCTTACAGTGCACGAATTACTACAATAAAAAAAAAAAGGAATGGAGTATTTTAGGCTGGAGGGATATCCCTGGACCCTTCCTGATCACTTAGAACCTCCCTGGGGCCTAGTCCTTAGATGGGCCATCTCACTGGAAAATCTGTGTTACTTCCCAGCATCTGACTCAATCTAGTCATTTGAAAGATCAGGAGTCGGAGAACCTTAGAGGTGGAATTATTTCCCTAGTGTCCCGAGGGGTTAGTGACACAGTTAGACGTGGAGATTCTACCTGGCGCCCTGTCTAGAGCTGGTTGTCCTCTCTGTGGTTGTCTTGGAGGGCCTGGCTGGGCAATGTGGAGGTTGTTTCCGTGCGGGATACTTGGGAATTGCAGGTCCTCTGCAGCCAGAAGGAGGTTAAGGGGGGTAGAAAGGATGTAATGGTGCTTCCTGGTGACTAGTCAGCACAGCCCTGGGCACAGGTGGGCACTGGATCCCGGCACAGACACCTGGATGGGATTGGCGGTGCTTCTCAATTGTGCCAGGTTTCCGGCTAGGAAGGTGCCACTCTGTATTTCCTACATGTGCAGGGTCTTGCCCCTGGAGGCGTGAAGAAGTTTGAGCGGCTAAGACACGAGCTGCACCAGGCCAGCAGGAACGGGGCGCTGTGTTCAGCCTGTTTGGGGAGCACCTTCTAACTCCTGCAAGCTCCTTTCCTCCTCTGAGCCAACGAGGCATCGCTGTAGAAATGCACCGTCTCTCAGACATGATTTGAATAAAAGGAAAGCTCTCATATGGAGCGCGCTATTTTTAAGAGATACTAGTTAAGGAATAAAATTCTGTGAAACACACAATTATTTAGCTGTCTTTGTTTAGCAACATTCTTCTAATTAACCACCGCCGGCATCTATTGAGATGCCGTGCGAGTATGGTCTGCTGCAAGCTTCTTTTGGAGGGAAGAGAAAATATTCATATTCTGAGCTGGAATCTTGAGCATCAGCCTTCCAAGGGGGGGGGAGGGGCGGCTCATGATGGGGACTGTCTTTGTCCTGGGGGCATGGGTACTTGGGGAAGATCACTTCAAATCCTTCTCAAAGCTGCCTTGCTGGTGAACTTTAAGGATCTCACAGTTCCAAGGGGGAACCCTCCAATCATGTTTTATTCCCCGGCACATCCTCCTTTCAAACCTTCTTAAGAGTGTTAGAGCTCCTTTCTGTGTACATATTTTCTGTGTGTGTGTGTATTTTTTTTTTAAATTTAATTTAATTCTATTGTTTTTCTTAATACTGGGGATTGAACCCAGGGGCATTCTACCTCTGAGCTACACCCCCAGCCCTATTATTTTTTATTTTGAAATGGGGTCTAAGTTGCTTGGACCTATGATCTTCCTGTCTCAGCCTCCCAAGTACTGAGATTACAGGCATGTGCCATGACACTCCGTTTCTGTTCATCTTTTTTTTTTTTTTTAAAGAAAACTTTTAATTTTGAAATAATTTTAGACTTAGAGTCAATTGCTATGTGTCAGATTGTGTCTCCTGGGAAAGATACGTTGAAGTCCTAACCCCAGGACCTCAGAATGTGGCTTTATTTGGACACAGTGTCTTTGCAACTATAATTAGCTAAGTTAGGATGAGGTCCTAGGGGATAAGGCAGCTTTCCGATTTAATCTAACTGGGGTCCTTATAAAAAGGGGAGATTTGGACAGAAGTACTCACTCCAAGAAAACAGCGTGTGAGCACAGAGGCAGAGATCTGGGTCATGCATTTCTAAGCCAAGAAACACCAGAGATTGCCAGAAAGCCATCAGAAGCAAGGAGAGAGACACAGAACAGATTCTTCCTTGCCGCCCTCGGGAGGAACCGTGCCTGCCGACACCATGATTTTGGACTTCTGCCTCTAGAACAGGGATACAATACTATTACAGTGCTATATTTAACCCGCAGAGCTTTTTCACATTTTTCTGTTTTTCTTACCATTGCTTTTATTGTAAAAGAAAAACTCTATTTCTTCGGCTCCCTTTTATCTTTTAAAATATTTCTCTGTGTGTGTGTTCATGTGTTACTGGGGATTGAACTCAGGGGCATTCTACCTCTGAGCTATATCCCCAGCCCCACCTTTAATTTTTTATTTTGAAACAGAGTCTTGCTAAGTTGCTAAGGGGGTCTTGCTAAATTGCCGAGACTGGCCTTGAACCTTTGATCCTCCTGTCTCTGCCTCCCACCTATTGGGATTACAGGCGTGCACCACCATGCCTGGCTCTTTTAAAATACTCCTAATAAGAAATTTAACTGTCGTCAACATAAATGCACAGTGTCCTGAGGACAGAGGGGCGGTTTGGCAGAGCCTTTCAGGATGTCGCTCAGTCTGGAGTGGACTGGAGTGGACGGGTCTGAGAGTCCTTTGCAGGAAGATCACATTTAAAGGGGCCCTTTCTTGGCCAGGCCCCTGCCTGGCCTCAAGCCCCAGATACCACCCTATCCTCTGAGAGGGCGTCTATAGGGCCCTGGGAGTCTGAAGTCCCTCTTTGCCTACAGTATCTACAGGAACACCGAGCTGTTCCTGGAGGTCTCCCTTTTCCACTCAGAATAAGGTTGTCCTGGTTAGTTAGAGAACTACCATTCAGGTGCAGGAAGGTTAGAAACCCTTGAGGAGCTAGGATAAGACTGCCAGGTGGGGAAGCTCAGCCAGGACTTTGGAGGAAAGGACTTTCAGTTCCCCCTAATCCCCATCAGCTCTCCCTGCCTCCAATTTTGTTTTGTTTTGTTTTTTGGTGTTGGGGGTAGAACCTAGGGGCATTCTACTCTGAGCTACACCCCCAGCCCTATTTTATTCTTTTTTAAAATTTTGAAACAGGGTCTCACGAAGTTGCAGAGGGCCTCATGTTGTTGAGGCTGGCCACGAATCTGCGATCCTCCTGTCTCAGCCTCCCAAGTACTGGGATTACAAGTGTGCGCTGCCACACCCAGCTCCCTCCATTCTTGAAATGGACAATAATTTCCTGCTCTCATATATAAACGTTCATGACACCAGCATTTGGGAGGCTGAGACCGGAGGATCCGGGTTCGCAGCCAGCCTCAGCTACCTAGTGAGGCACTCCACAACTTAGTGAGACTCGGTTTCAAAATAAAGAATAAAAAATAGGGCTAGGGGTGTAGCTCAGAGGTAGAATGCCCCTGAGTTCAATCCCCAGTACCGCAAAAAAGAAAAAAAACGTTCATGACATTATATGTAGTTTCTCTCATCTGCCCTTAAATCCTTCTAAAACAGTAATTCCAGAGGCCTCTGTCTCTAGTGAGGAGATGGTCCTAACAGCCCCCCAAGTTGGTGTATTTGGGGTCTACTGTCCTGCTTGACCCCCTAGAGTTCTGAGAACAGTTGCAGAGGGCTTCCAAATCTTCCCAGGAGCTGGGCAGGGCAGCTGGAGACCAGGAGAGGGCTTGCAGAGGTCCAGCTTCTAGTCAGGGACCTGCAGCCCCTGGAGACGGACCCTGATCCACAGAACCACTGTCCAAATGTTCTAGAACAAGTGCCTGAGCCGGAGCTGGGCAGATCTAGGGTCCAGCAGATGCTCTGGGACGGTGCCCTTTGCCCTCTCCCAACCTCAGTTTCTCCAGCTCCTGTTTCTCAAGTTCAGAAACGTTCCCATGTCCTTTCTCCCCTGTCTGATTCAAGCCCAGCAGGAGAAGGTCACTTCCACCTCTCCTCCTCCTCCGATGTCTCCTCTGAACCTCGAACCATCTCCACGTTGGTTCCTGCAGTGGCCTCCGCCTCCTGCGACGCTTTTTCCTCCCTTTGTGTTGACTCTCCACGCCTTCGCTTAGAGGCCTGAATGTTGCCTCTCCCCAAATGGACGACCGTAACTTTCTCTGCTGTTAGGGCCACTAGGGCTTGGCCCAGCCTCCCCCCACCCGCCCCCCATTTTATAACATTTATTGTATCCTCCCCCCCACCCCGATTCCTGATTGCAAAAACAATATAGCCTTCTGAGATTTTCTGATTTGACAAAGACAAGATTCTATATTCTTCCTTGGTTCAACTCTGTTGAGAACAGAGGGAACTTACTGGTTTGAATGCTTCTCTGATAAGCTTGAGAGAATTTGTGGCTATTACTCTGAAAAAGAACAGTATCAACTGATGCGTTTAGAAATCGTCCAAGTGTACCAATATCTATTTTTTTTTTTTTTTTTGCAGTACTGGGGATTGAACTCAGGGGCATTCTACCTCCGAGCTACACCCCCAGCCCTATTTTTTATTCTTTATTTTGAAACCAGGTCTCACTAAGTTGCAGAGGGCCTCACTAGGTAGTTGAGGCTGGCCTCGAACCCGGATCCTCCAGTCTCAGCCTCCCGAATGCTGGGATTACAAGCGTACACCACCACGCCTAGCTCAAATGTACCAATTTCTTGAGAGAGCAGTGCTTGTTCACGTCATAGGAGGGTTATTGGAGAAAAATACAGGATGCCTAACTTAAATTTGAATTCCTGCTGGGTACGGTAGTACATACCTGTAATCCCAGTACTTGGAAGGCTGAGACAGGAAAATCGCAGGTTTGAGGTTAGCCTCAGCAGCTTGGTGAGACCCTCAGCAACTTAACACGATCCTATTTCAAAATAAGAAAAATAAAAAATGTAGGGCTGGGGGTATAGCTGGAGGTAAAATGCCCCTGGGTTCAATCCCCAGTACAGAAATAAATAAAAAATAAATAAATTAATTAATTACTTAATTAATATGAATTCCAGAGCCGGGTGCAGTGGTGCATGCTTGTAATCCCAGCATTTGGGAGGTTGAGACTGGAGGATATGGATTCCTGGCGAGCCTTAGCTGCTTAGTGAGGCACTCTGCAACTTAGTGAGACCCTGTTTCAAAATAAAGAATAAAAAATAGGGCTGAGGGTGTAGCTCAGAGGTAGAATGCCCCTGGGTTCCATCCTCAGTACCGCAAAAATAAATAAATAAATAAATAAATAAATAAATAAATAAATAAATATGAATTCCAGATAATAAATACTTTTTAGTGTGTGTTCAAAATACCGGCACAGGCCAGGCACTGACGTACGCCTGTGGTGTTTGGGACATACCTGTGCCTAAAGTATTATTCGTTGTTTGTTTGGAATTCAAATTTAATTGGACGTCCTGTTGTTGGTTGGTTTGCAAAATCCTCCAACCTGATAATAACGTGCAAAGCGGAGCTGGGCCTTCGTCTCAGAGAGCCTTCATCTGAGGTCAACACGGGCAGTTGTGAGAGGAACCAGAGCCTTCTCAGAGCAGAGCAAAGCCAGGCTGGGACGTGAAGCGATGGCAGCAGAATTGGCGGGAAGTCTGGCCCAGGCCGTGCAACAGCTCGACTTCCGACCTTCCAGTGTCTCAGGCATGGGCCCCCGACACCTGCTTATCTGGGACCCTCTTCTGTATGCCGGCTTCGGCCATCGAGTGTCACTGCTGTGATTTCCCATTTATCCACATACCAATTGTGCCCTTGGAACCAGCTATTTTTCCTTCAGTCGGTGCACTTAAAACCTTGAGTAAAGGTATTTTAAAAAGGAAATTTGATTTCATCACTGCCAGTAGGAAACCGGTCTCACTTATCACAACTCGAAAGTGACTATAAATTTAAAGACAATGAAGTGGATGTTACCTGAACTTCATCGTTTTAGTCTGAGTCTGAAACAGCTCTTTTTTTTTTTTGCAGTACTGGGGATTGAACCCAGGGGCATTCTAGCCGAGCTCCACCCCCAGCCCTAGTTTTATTTTTTATTTTGAAGCAGGCTTTCACTAAGTTGCAGAGGGCCTCACCAAGTACCTGAGGTTGGCTGAGAATCTACGATCCTCCTGTCTCAGCTTCCCAAGTACTGGGATTACAAGCGTGCGCCATGCCCGGCTCTTGGTTTCTTGAAAAGTGAAATTTGCCAGCCAGTCATGATAATGGCCCGCTGTAATCCCAGTACTTGGGAGGCTAAGACAGGGCAACTGTAGGCTTGAGGCGAGTCTCAGTAACATAGCAAGACCCTTAGCAACTTAATGAGACCCCGTTTAAGAATAAGCACGCCTGGGGGCGCAGCTCAGAGGTGGAAGCCCATGGGTTCAATCTCTAGTACCTACCAAAAACAAAACAAAACAAAAAAAATGAAATTAGCAAGTGGTAGAGAGTGCTAATGACACACTAGTCTCCAGCTGACACTTTCTTCTTGAGATAATCAGAAAGACCAAGGAATTGAAAAAGGGAACAACATCCTAGCCCTGCAGTCCAGAATTACATGCTGTGTCTTTGCACTTGTGCTTCATGGAATTCTGTCTTTGAGGAAGTATGGTATCGGTTATGCCTTAGTAATGGCCAGCAATTTTTTTTTTTTTTTTTTTTTTTCAGTACTGGGGATTGAACTCAGGGGCATTCTACCTCCGAACTATACCCCCAGTCCTATTTTTTATTCTTTACTTTGAAACAGGGTCTCACTAAGTTGTGGAGTGCCTCACTAGGTATCTGAGGCTGGCCTCAAACCCAGATCCTCTGGTCTCAGCCTCCCAAATGCTGCAATTACAAGCGTGTGTCACCACGCCCGGCCAGCAATTTTTTTTTTATTGGTCCTTTATAAGTGAATTATCTTTCCTATGGAAAGAGGAGGTTGGGATATTATGCAGTACATGCCCAGCGTGACTGGATCCCCAGCCCTGTGGCTCAACCTCAGGGGCCGTGTCCTGGATGTCATGTATGTGTTGTCCCACAAGACCACGGAGGCAAACCTACCTCAACTTTCCCGCTGCGAAGCACCTGTGCCCCCATCCTGACCTTGCAACCCCTTAGGGCCTCTGGTTGATGAGAATGCACCCCATGAACGGACGTCTTCTCGTGACTGCAAGCGGGCGAGCCGGGTCCCCAGCAGGCCCGGCAGAACTTGGAACACGATTTTTTCCACGGAAACACTGTACTAAAGGGTGGTTAGGTTTTACAGCATGATTGGTTCAGGATAGTAAACTTTCATTGAACACCTAATATGTTCCAGAGCTGTGCTACTTAGGGAATGCACAAGGCACTGTTGCAGGCTGTATGGAGTTCAGTCTCCTGGAAGAGATGGACAGAGAGCCAAGGCCTGGGCACTGGCCACTCAGTGTAAAGGGGTAGAGCGGGGGTCCAGCTAAGGGGCCCGGCCAAGTCTCTGGAGGAGAGATTGTCCAGGGAAGGAGGAGGGAGAGGAGCAGTTGGCCAAGGGTTGACCAGCCCTGTTCTGTGCTGAGATCCTCCAGTCTGCCCCAGTTTTCCAAAGCATCATGAACTGTTGAGGGTGTGGGGCCAGTCAAGCCGGAAGGTATAAGCAGAGGTGCTATGGAGACCCTCCAGGGCAGGCTCAGAATATGCGCTCTCAAGCATAGGCAGGCCTCCCCGGAAGGGCTTGGGTCCAACTTGCACTTACGAAAGCTGCTCCAGCCCTTTTGTGGGTGACGGGCAGGAGGCTGTTGTCTCAGTCTGTTTCTTCTTGGTATATCAATCTACCTGAGGTTGGAAAATTTAAAGAAAAGAGGTTTGTTGAGCTCACGGTTCTGGAAGTTCAACAGTACAGTACTGGCACCTGCTTGGCATCTGGTGAAGGCAGAATAGTGGGAGCCAGGCATGGTGGCGCACACTTGTAATCCCAGCATTTGGGAGGCTGAGACCGGAGGATCCGGGTTCGAAGCCAGCCTCAGCTACCTAGTGAGGCTCTCCGCAACTTAGTGAGACCCTTTTTCAAAATAAAGAATAAAAAATAGGGCTGGGGGTGTAGCTCGGAGGTAGAATGCCCCTGAGTTCAATCCCCAGTACCATAAAAAAAAAAAAAAAAGGACAGTGGGTGTGGAGAAAAGGGCGGGCAAAGGAGAGGTCTCCCTTTATAAGACCCAGTCTTGGTCTAACTAACCTGCTCTCATGGGTGGAAACCACCTTAATCCCTCCGTGAGGGTGGCACTCTGTGACCTAATGACTTCCTAATATCCTCACCACCTTTCAGCACTGTCACAGTGGGAATTAAATTTCAGTATGATTTTGGTACCACAGCAGCCACTAAGATGGGGTGGGGGCGGGGGGAGCAAGCGGGTCTGGACCAGAGGGGTTGGTTGTCGGACTCCCTGGCATGCAAGTCCCATGATGACAGGAGTCTTGGTCTTTTGTTTTCTTCAGAACTATCCCACATGCATAGAATAGAGGCTGATAAATTGTAAGTGAAAGATCAATCTCAGTTGCATAAGAGGGCAGACTGAGGGGAGACCTAGGCGTCCAGCTCTGTGGTGATGAAGTGCATATTTGATTTTTCAATCTCCAGAGCTCCGAGCTTTATTTTTTTTATTATTTTATCAGCCGCACAAAATAAACCTCCGGCTAGCCAGGCATGGCGGTGCACACACACCCGTAATCCCAGTTCTTGGGTGGCTGAGACAGGAGGATCGTAGGTCCAAAGCCAGAGAGGCCCTCAGCAGCTTAGCGAGACCCTGTTTCAAAATAAAAAAAAAATAAATGAATGATGGGGGTGTAGCTCAGAGGTGGAATGCCCCTGGGAGTTTAACCTCCAGTACCACAAAAAAAAAAAAAAAAAAAAAAAAAAAAAAAAAAAGGGGGAAATAACTGACTGGCTCCTGGGTGGTCTTTTGGAATGCTACTACCATTTTGAGAGACCTGTCTGGTATGTCCCTGCAGCTGGGATCCCATCCTTGGGGTCCACTCTCAGGTCCTTTGTACCGGCCTCATGTTGGACAGCTCAAGTTCCTTTTGCTTGGTCCTTAGTTAAAAACTGGACAGTGCTTTGTCTTCTGTTGATATCCAGAGCATGCCTTCTCGGTTCCTCTTAGGGATGACCCTGTGGGCCTTATTCAGTACAGGTGGTCATTTCCAGATACTCCCAGTTGGACACTGGCTTGTCATCGGTGAGTTGTGGACACCCAGGCAAAGGTCTCCTGGTATCAGAGCAGCATTAGGTGTCACCCAGCGGAGGAACGGATCACAATTCGTGATTAATAGACACAATCGCCACCGGAGCATTAATTTGGGGGCACAATCAAAGTCTGCTGAATTATTTCAGTGTCAGTCCTTGACAGAGAAGTCAGCCCGGGATTAGCATTTTGATTTAAAGTTCAACGGGTGGTATTTATCTTTATTTCTGTCACACGCGAGTGATTGACTGTCTGTCCTAGAAAATAAAAACAAATGCTACTTCCTCAGTCAAGTGAACAGGGGGTAATTTAGAGGCGCTCTGTCACGCTTGGCTGGACCCGTGGAGCCATAGGTTGGCTGCCTCTCCTTCTTGGCTGCCATAAGGTGTCTGGGATTCAGGTTCCCAGTTCTATCCGAGGCCAGGTGACTGCAGGAGAAGCTGTGTTAACATCCGAGAGCAGGTGCTTCGCTCCTGATGAAGCGCCTTAGCCGAGCTGCTACCTGAGAAGAGAGAGGCTGGCAGGTGGGTTTGGAGGTGGTGGAGATGCTAGAAAAACAGGGTCCATGCTAGTGGGGCCGGAGACCTCAGATTTGATGGTAGGGGATTCTGGATCGCAGCCCATGCGTGATTGCCACTTTTAGCCCTGCAGAGGGGTTGACAAAGAGGAGCACATTAATGCACGCGTGAACATGACATTTATTGATGCTGGTAATACAGCCAGGCACTGTGTTATTGCCTTCACTTGCACGGTCTTGCATCTTGACCACAACCCTGCTCACATGAGGAACTGGAGCGCCAGAAAGGCCAGGTGACTTGCCTACAGCAGGAGCCAGGCCCCCAGCCCAGAACAGCCTAGCACCGAGGCCTGTATTCTTCTCATTCCAACACCGGATCCATCCATCAGGACAGATGGCTCAGACTCTGGGTTTGGGGGTGAGAGTGCGGAGCCCGGAGCCTTGGGGTGCGTCAGTGACTGGAAGGGTCTGGTGGAGAAAGTAGAGGGTTAGGGAGAGGAGCAGAAAAGTGGTGTCCCGGTTTCCCAGGTTCCTCAGAGCTCCATTTGTTCCAGTCCCACGTCATTACCCCCTTTGTCAGAACCCTAAGGCGCCTGTCTCTCCACCCCGCGGGCTCTCTTGGTCACAGATCGGAGGATCCGGCCGCCGTGCCAGCTGTTTTGGCCCAAACACAGCAATGACCTGCGCACTGCCATGAGTCAGCGGGGCCTCTTCATAAATAAGGTTTTAGTGGAAGGCTGTGCCCCTGCCAGCAGTTTGCACCTGCTGTGGACATTTCATCTGAAGGCAGAAGTTACCGCAAAAGGGTTTCTGGAGGCGGACGTGGGCTGGGTCTCCCTCGTGGAGCGCTGACCACGGTGCACACAGCCGGGCACAGCCATCTGGTCTCCCGGGACTGCAGGGCACCAAGAGCATCCTTCTACATCACAACTGGACTCCACTTACTCTCAGGTTGACTCGACAGCAGCCGCGGATTCAAGGCATGATTCAAACCCCTATTATATTCAGTTTTCTCAATTAGAAAGTGCATTTTAATAATGGATTTAATTGCCTTGTTTTTCATAAATCAGGTGCAGTTTTTGTTTCAAAAGGTATGTTTAAAGAATTATTTCCCTTTCTGAATTTTAATTTTGCACCTCGAAATAGAGCAATCCTTTAGGAATCTCATTTATTAACGCAAATGGGAGCAGATATTTGTAAATTAAGAGGTAAACCATCTCCAACCTAACAGATAGATGACATATAATTTAGTGGAGTTTAAAAATTATATTAGGGTAAATATAATGTAACAGAAATAGACTTCGAACATATTCATATTTTATGCATATTTATATTGAACATTTTAACAAAAACCTGTGCATGCACTGTATTTTAGTTATAAATATGAAATGTGGGCTTTAAAAGAAAAAAAAAACAAGTGTAAACCAGCTTAACTTTAATCAAGACAAGAAACTTAAGGTCTTTCGTTATGCAACTATATTGACCTTTTTTTTTTTTTTTTTTTTTTTTTTGCAGTACTGGGGATTGAACCCAGGGGCATTCTACCTCCAAGCTACAGCCCCAGCCCTATTTTTTATTCTTTATTTTGAAACAGGGTCTCACTAAGTTGCGGAGGGCCTCACTAAGGAGCTGAGGCTGGCCGTGAACCCGGATCCTCCTGTCTCAGCCTCCCAAGTACTGGGATTACAAGCATGCACCCGCCATGTGCAGCCTACGTTGACATTTACTTTCTTCTTCCTGTTAGTTTATTGACTGGAAGAGAAATAGAAGCTCTCTTGCTTTTCCAGTTCCCAAATTTTTAATCTGGAGTGAAACTGTCCATGGGAGGACGACATTGTTTCTCCATCTCTAGGAGAGGCTGTTGTTATTAACTTGGTTTATCACTTTGCCCCTCTGATTAGTGGGATAATTGATTTTAATGGACTTGGATGATATTTTTAAAGCTGTGCACCAGCAAATATCTGCCTCTCCCATGTTCACCCTCAGCTTTGACCTGTAGAATTGACACTGAAAAAGGATCCTAACTAGTCATTCATGTGGCTGATAGCCAAGTTAAAGAGTGACTCCAGCCCAGCTATGGCTTTCCCCAGAAACCAGTGTGCCAGGAGCATAGCAGGATCTATTTGTAAAACTTAAAAAAAATCAAAATAATCATCTATGCTTTCAAATACCCATACATAAAAGGCATATTCTCTCTTCTGTAATTTTGCCTTTGAACTTCAGTATATCTTTTTGGTCATTAAAATCAAATTAATATTTTTAAATTGAGGTTAATTTTTTTTTAAATAGATGTTTTAAAATCTGGGTCACTGCTAAAGAATCCCTGGTGACCTCCCCCTTGATTCATGTGAATGTAGATACCATGTATATAAATTCAAGGATGACCACCTGATGGTCCCCATAGGGTCCAGGATGTTTTGTGGAATGGCCCTTTGTGTCCTGGGACGTGGCCAAGGAGGGGGGACCCCACCTTGCTGGAGCGGGGAAAGGTGGGGCTGGTGAGACAGGCTTCTCTTGTGGGAAGCAGGGAGACATTCTTAGCTTGGGACTTCTTTAGGCTTACTCCTATTGATAAAAACATGGCTTATCAAAGAAACGAAGTCCCACAAGGCTCTCCTCTGGTCCCCAAAGATTGTCAACTAGCCAATATGAGGCACCTAGGTGTTTGGGGCTATTTGGTGGACTTTTGTTTTTGTGGTACTGAGGGTTGAACCCAGGGGCATTCTACCTCTGAGCTACACTCCAACCCTATTTATATTTTGAAACAGCGTCTCACTAAGTTGCTGAGGGCCTTGCTAAGTTGCCGAGGATAGCCTCAAACCCGCAATCCTCTTGCCTTAGCTTCCCGAATATCGGGATTACAGGGATGTGCCACTACGCCTGGCTTTTGGTGGACTTTTTATAGTTCCATGCAAGAAACACATCACAGTAAGATACAGGAGACGAATAACTGCCTTCATGCAATTTCTCTTCTAAAAATGTACCCTAGACAACACAGTCCTATCCCCTACTTTTGGTCCCAGAAAAGGCAGGGGCCATCACATAGCCACACAAAAAAGAAGAAATGAGGCCTCCTGGATGGACTCTAAGCACAGGCAGAGAGGGAGAGTGGAATACGGGGCGCGCAGGGCACGGGTGTTGCTGGGGTGGATTTAGTTTCAGAATGCAGATTGGACGGTGCTTGGCCCCAACTCTTGGCCCCAAACGCCCTCATGCCCCTTAGTCGGTTTCTCAAAGCACACGAATGCAAAAGGCCTTGGAGGAATACTGGTCAGGCTCTGCCTTCAGAGAGAGGTGTGGACATCCTGGGGACCAGAAGCCAGCATCTGGAAGATGCGATGGAAAGGGTGAGGCCAAGGTCATGGGCGCTGCGAGAGATCATCTCATCCTTCACTTCCTTTCACAGACAAGGCAGCTGAGGTCCTGCAAAGTGACCTGGCTAGAGACCCGTGGTGTATTAGGGCTAAGAGGGAACTCCAGCTTTCTAATTTCCCAAGCGAGCTTCTCATCCCCTCTTAGCTTCCTGAGCTTATTTTGGGGACGTCTTGTCTTGGGGACGTCTCCCAGATGTCTTTGCCACAGAGTCCCCTAGCAATTTATACTAAAATTTTATCATCTTGTCGCTCCACCAATTCTGCCTCGGTTCTGTCATCTATTATGCACAAATTTAAAACCACATGCCCTCGTGCTATGTTAGAAAGTCACGGAGAGTAATTGCTTAGTACCTTCCTCTAAAAAACCCTTCACTGAAGAGAATCCTATAATCAATCACGTGTAGCCTTTCTTGCTCTTTGAAAATTAATATCTGGAAAATTCACGGCCGCCGCCGCTGGATCTCAGGCAAACCATGTCTTCTGGTTTGATGATGCGCTGAAAGCAACCACTGCCACCTACTGACGGGGTGTCCTAATTACAAGAGAAGGAGGCTGTCCTGCACGCCACTCTGAAGCTAGAAAATGGAGGTGAACATTCTACACCTAGGCAGATTCTAATAAAAACAAGAACAAAATAATTAGAAGCAGCCTGGGACCTGTCCACGGAAGTGACTTCTTTTCTACCATATACTCTCCCGTTAATAATTCATCAATTAATATTCAGGCGGAAGAGAATCAATATTTATGCAGTGCCCACTATGTGCCAGGTGTTGTATTAAGTTATCTCCCATGATTCTCAGTGAAGAACCCCAGACCTTATCCCTCTTTTGCAGACTCAGGGAGGCTGCGGGCAGGACGTGGCAGCAGACTTCTCTTGTCTTTCTTTGCCTCGCCGCCTCTTGATTCCGATCTGGTATCAACGTTCTGCAGATGGCTCCTTTACTGTTGGCAAGCATTCTGGCTGTGTTACCAGCCTCTGCCGAGAGTCAGGAGTGGAGGAGGATGAGTCTTTGGGAAGGGCATCGACAGCTCAGCTCTCCTAGGCTGGACGACAGAGGGCAGGCAGAGGTGGAAAATACCTCGTCCCTTGGGCACCCAGGATACACTGCTGTGCCATGATTGGGCCTGAGCCCGGGCCCGAGGCTGGGTCTCCCTGCCGCCAGGCTGCCTCTGGATAGATTGAGAGGGAGATGGTGGCCTGGGACGGCAGCTGGCACAGGACAAGGCAGGTGAGTAACAGGGAGGATCTCAGAGTCACCTGGTGGGTGTTTTCTGGGTCCACGACCAGACATTCCCCAAAGAGGGAGCCCAGTTTGTGAGGAAGGGGAACTCACTTCTAGCTAATTCTGCTGTATGTCCTGGGGCTATCCCCTCTTTTTTCCTGTGCTACTGGAGATGGAACCCAGGGGCATTCTACCTCCGAACTACACACCCCAGCCCCCTTTTTATTCTTTATTTTGAAATAGGGTCTCAATAAATTGAGAAGGACTTCACTAAATGGCTGAGGCTGGCCACGAACCTGCAATCTTCCTGTCTCAGCCTCCCAAGTCCTGGGATTATAAGCGTGGGCCACCACGCCCCAGCTCCCCTTCGTTTACTGAATACACAAGTGAAAGGTAGAATGTGCCCTGAGGAGATTAGCTCAGGGTGGGCTAGGACCAAGACGCTCTTGGGGACCCTGGGGCATCCCACCGCCAGGTCCTGAGCCAGGAGCCAGGAGTTGGTGTTTTCTTATGGGATCACATTATTCCTCTGCCTTTCTGTAAGAAATCTCTTTCTCCTACATTCCTGTCTGGTTGGCGCCTCCTTCAGTGCCCAAATCACATTCCTCCGTGAATGGGTTGTTTCTGTGGGTCTGTCTGTGTGCCCAGGCAGCAGGAGCTGCTGGGACTTAGGGTCCAGGCTTGACTTGTGTATTCGGGGTGCCTGGCGTGGGATTTTCCCTGTCCTAGACCATGTTAGTGTTTGTGGTTGATCTAAAGCAGGTGCCCTAGAGCTGTGTAGCTAGACGAGGGGGCATTCCTCCTCTTCTGGATGGTCACTGGGTTTTTAAACATTGACAAAAATGCAGTAATTTTCCTGTTTACATCTTGGTCCTGGCCAAATAAAACCAAACCACCTTTCAGATTCGTTAGAAACTCGAAGTCAAAGCAGCACAGATAGCTGGCGTCCGCCCTGGCCTTGAAAAATAGTTTCTCAGTGCCCATTCCTCATTAAATAGGCCTTGGCAATGGAACTTTGGTCTTGCCAAGGAATGAGCATGTAAGAGCACCCATTTCATCAGAAGGAACATTTTTATGAAGTTGTTGGAGTCAGAACGACAACAACACCGATAAAACGTGTTTTATGAAGTTGGCGAGGACGTTGCAATCTGGTTTCCGTTTTACAGTGTGCAGAAATGGTACATGTCATAAATTCGAGGTCCCTGATTGCCCCTCGGCCTCTCCAGTGACAGGTGTGACAGCCTTTCCTTAGAAGAGTCCCCTGCAATGCTGGTAGCTCAGGGTGAGATTTAGTGGCCTTGGCTGAGAATCGCCATCCACCAGCCGGATGGGTTCATTATCGTGGTGACAATTACGGTCGATGGTAGCTCAATACAGGCGGTAATAAGAGGGGTGAGTTTTGCAGTACAGTGTGGGGCGCCATCCTGGGGCTTCTCCAAGGCCCCTTTCCTGGTCTCTCACCCTCTCAGAACCCCCTTCCCTGGCTGCATCTGCCCGGACCCCACCAGGAGAAGCTGCTGGGACTTAGGGTCCAGGCTCGACTTACTTGTGTATTCGGGGTGCCTGGCGTGGGATTTTCCCTGTCCTAGACCATGTTAGTGTTTGTGGTTGATCTAAAGCAGGTGCCCTAGAGCTGTGTAGCTAGATGAGGGGGCATTCCTCCTCTTCTGGATGGTCACTGGGTTTTTAAACATTGACAAAAATGCAGTAATTTTCCTGTTTACATCTTGGTCCTGGCCAAATAAAACCAAACCACCTTTCAGATTCGTTATAAACTTGGGCTGCTGTGTGATTGGCAGCTCTGGCCCCGCCCCCATCACGGGCTTTCCTTGGTTTTTCTAGGACCACTTCTGATGTGGGCAGCCGGAAGTGATCAGGGCATCTCCAGAAGTGATCAGGGCATCTCCGGAAGTCCTGCTAGATGCTCTGCACGCCCTGCCTTAGAGAGGAGCAGGATTTCTATACCAGGAGCCTGGTTCCACGTGCTGTGCCAGGGGAGTCTGGGAGCGGGGCAGGTGAGCGTGCCCGAGACCCCTGACCCCTGAGCTGTGCTGAGTCTAGGTATTTTGTTTTCTGGGGAACCTTCGCAGGGATGGGCCGGTAGGATGGGGATTCCTGAAAGGAGGCAAGGCGACTGTAGCTTAAAACGTTTTTCTTTGCTTAGTTCAGTGATCTGTTGGGTTTAAAATTGGAGCGGGTATCTTATCACCCCAAAGTGCCGACAGAAATTGTGGGAAAAGCATGGATGTTGAAATTGGAGGAAGAGTCTGGATGTTGCGTCAGGCTCATATGCATTTGAATTCTACTTTGGTTTACTGTCTATGTGATCTTGGGCAAAGGGGCTTCAACCTCTTCCTTTGTAAGATGAGTTTTAGTAAAACCTCCTTTCCAGACTTAAAGAAGGGAATATGAGGTGCTTAGCAGAGTGGCTGGTATGGTATGGATTGATTTAAATTTTCTAATTTCTTTATTTATATGGGTCTCCTTATACTTGGCCGACCTCATCCACAGCGATTTTGAGAGTCAGAGAGGGAATAAAAGTAAGGCTTTGTAGATGTCACCATATACGATTATCATAGCACTGTCCTCTGACTGTGACCCCTCCCACCATCCATTGAAATCCTAACCCCAAAAGAAGTTGGTATTAGGAGGTGGGACCTCAGGCAGGAGGTTGGGTTATAAGGGATGAGCCTTCATGAATGGGCTTAGTGTCCTTATAAATAAGAGACCAGGGAGCTCACCAGGCCATATGAAGACTTGGTGAGAAGGTGCAGTCTATGAACCAGAAAGCAGGTCTTCACCATACTTCAAATCTGCTGGCACTTTGATCTTGGACTTCCAGACTAGAGAACTGCAAGAGAAACATTTTTGTCATGTATAAGCTTCCTAGTCTGTGGCATTTTGTTATAGTGGCTGTAACGGGCTGAGATAAGTGAGCTTCTAAGAGATTTCCCTTCTGCCAGCCTTTCCCCCACCATATGGTGCCCTTTCCAGCCCAGTACCTATTTTTATCTTAGGGCCAGAGCCATTCCAGTGCCTGCAGCCATGAGCTCCTTCTTGAGCCACAGCATAGAAAGGCTAATTCCTCTAATGAGAAAACAAAACCCCCAAAGCCTCAGGCCATCGTGTCATTCACACAACTCCCTCTCTCTCAAAAATGTATTTCCTGTCTCCACACCTTCAACTGTTCCATTCTCTCGGCCTGAAGTTCCTTTCCTACTACCTCCACCTCTTAGAATCCTAGTAGCCGGGTTGAGGTGGTTCCTCTCCCATGAAGTGTGCCCTGACCCCTCCTCTGTGCCACTTTTTATCAACTCTATAATACAGTGTTAAAATGGTTACCTTGGAGCCTGGTGTGGCGGCGCACGCTTGTAATCCCAGCATTCAGGAGGCTGAGACCAGAGGATCCGGGTTCGCGGCCAGCCTCAGCTACCTAGTGAGGCGCTCCACAACTTAGTGAGACTCAGTTTCAAAATAAAGAATAAAAAATAGGGCTGAGAGTGTAGCTCGGAGGTAGAATGCCCCTGAGTTCAATCCCCAGTACTGCAAAAAAAAAAAAAAAAAAAAAAAAAAAAAAAAAAAAAAAAAAAAAAAAAAAAAAAAAAAAAAAAAAAAAAAAAAATGGTTACCTTGGATAATCTTTTGCCTTTAACGAGGTTAAAAGAACAGTCCTTTGTATTAACTCACATAGTTATCAATTCTCATGCTTCTAGTTCTTTCTGTGTTTTCACGCTACCTTCTTGGGTTATTTCTTTATATCCTGAATGCCGTTATTCACCCCCACAGATTTGCTAACAAAAAAATCTTTCTGTCTCTGATTACCTGAGAATGCTATTATCTTGCCCGCATATTTGTAGGAGACTTGCCCTCATATTTGCTGGATAGAGAATTCTTGGTTAATCTTTTTTCCTTTCAGCACTTTGAATATTCTTCTATTGCCTTTGGCTCTCCATTGTTTCAAATTAGAAGTCAGGAATTAGTCACACTGATGTTTCTCTCTATGTGATGGCCATTTTTGTCCTGTTTCACCCATTTTTTTACTTTCTTTTAACAGTTTGACTGCAACTATGATATGTCTAGGGGTGTGTCTTGTACTTATCTCATTTGGGGCCCATTGAGCTTCTTGGATGTATGCAGATTGGTGTTTCTCATCAAATTTGAAAAGTGTTGAACCATTATTTTTCAAAACTTTTATTGTGCCCTTTTCTCATCCTGTAGTTTTTATCACATTTATATTGATGTGCTTCATGTTAACCAATGAATTTCTGAGGTTTTTTTTCTTTTTACTTTAATTTTCTTTTCTCTCTGTTCTTCCAATTTGAAATTTTTCTTTGATCTGTCTTCAAGTTCACCGGTTTGTTTTACCCTCTTCCTATGGTGAATCTTCTGTTAAGCTCCTCTAGAGAGTTTTTTCACTTATTATACTCTTCAACTCTAGAACTTCCAACTGCATTTTAAGAAGAAAATATTTTTTTTTTATCTTTAGAGAAGATCTCTATTTGTCCCCTTGTTGTAATGTTTTCCCTGATTATTTAAACATGATTTCCTCTTGTTTGTTGAACACATGCATAATAGCTACTTTGAAGCCTTTTCTGAATCTAACATATGGTGATTTGGAGATAGTTGCTATTGACTGCTTTTTTTCCCTCAAACATAAGTCACACTCTCCTATTTTTTGGATGGGGCATAATTTTTTAAAAAGATGGGACATTTTATTTTATTTTTTTGCGGTACTGGGGATTGAACTCAGGGGTGTTCTACCTCCGAGCTACATCCCCAGCCCTATTTTTTATTCTTTATTTTGAAACCGAGTCTCACTAAGTTGTGGAGTGCCTCACTAGGTAGCTGAGGCTGGCCGCAAACCCGGATCCTCCGGTCTTAGCCTCCCGAATGCTGGGATTACAAGCGTGCCCCACCACGCCCGGCTCAAGATGGGACATTTTAGATAATATAGCAACTTTTTTTTTTTTCCCCTAAAGGATGTTGTTACTTTTTTTTTTTTTTTTTTTTTTTTTTTTTTAGCAAATCGTTTGGGTTAATTTGTGAAATGTGTCTGCCCTATGGTATGTGGCCATTGATGTGTTGGTTTAGTTTTTAGTTTAAAATTTTATGTTAATGCTTAAGTCTTTGTGTTAGTCAGCTTTTTGTCACTATAACAAATAACTGAGGTAAATCGACTTATAATGAGAAAAAATTTAGCTGGGCATGGTGGCACATGCCTGTACTCCCAGTACTTGGGAGGCTGAGACAGGAATATTGCAGGTTCAAGACCAGCCACAGCAACTTAGTGAGACCCTCAGCAACTTAGCAAGACCCAATTTCAAAATAATAAAAAGGGTTGGGGGTGTAGCTCAGCGGTAGACTGCCCCTAGTTCGATCCCTAGTACCCCAAACAGAAACAAAACAAAAAGAGAAAATGTTTATTTTGGTTTACAGTTTTGGAGGTTTCAGTCTGCGACTAGTTGGCCACATTGCTTTTAGGTCCGTGACGGAGAGCAACACATCATGGTAGGAGTGGCCAGGCAGCAAAAGAGAGGAAATGACAGGGCTGGCATCCCACTGTCTCCTTTAAGGGCACCACGCCTCAATGACTAGAAGATCTCCCTCTCACCCTGTCTCTTAAGTGTTCCAGCACCTCTCAGGAGCACCAAGCTGGGAACTAAGCCTTTAGGATCTGGGTCTTTGGAGAACATTCTAGATCTAAGTAGTAGAAGTCATGATTCCTACAAGTAGCTCCTCTTCTGTGTCGTTTAGTGTTCAGCCAGCAGCTACACAGAGGTCATGCTCCAACCCTTGAGCCAGTGGGACTTCCATGCTCTGCAGAAGGATCTCTGGGTCGGTGTGGAAGCACAGTCAGTGTTCAGGCCCCTTGGAAGTCTGTGTTGCCTTTGACTCTCCAATGGGAAGGCTGACTTCTCCTGTGAGCAAGCTCAGCCTTAAGGCTTGCCAGGATTAAGTGAGTATCTTGGGTCCTCTCTGGCCTTCACTGGGTATGTGCCCAGTTTCAGCTGGGAATATGTTTGCCCCAACCATGCTGTGGTCTCATCTGCTGAGACTGTCATGGCTGCCAACAGGCTGCTGGACGACAAATGTTCTAGATCAACAAATGTTGATCAACAGTCAACAAATGTTCTAGATCAACAAATGTTCTAGATCAAGTGCGTCCCCTTGGACTCCACAGTTGTGATGGTCCTCCTGCTGTTTCCTCTCCTGGAAGAACCTCCATGTCAGCGGAGGTTGGGCGTGGGAGGGAGGAGGGTGCTGCCTTAGACAACGATGCCAGATGCCAGCTGTCTTCATGCAAAGTTCAGTCTTTGAAACATCCATCCTTCTCAGATTGTTGAATTTCTTTGGTCATTTTCCATGGTGCCGAGATGGTTGTTTTTGTCACTTTTACCCAACTTCATTGTTGCTTTTTCAAAAAGAGGACTTGCCTGCTTTCTGTGTCAGTTCCAGCCGTGAGTTTCCCCCAGGCTGCCTGTGTTTTGATGCAATCCTCTTTTTTCCTGGCTTTGGAGTTACTGGAGATCTTGGGTGCCTTCCCTGATTCCCCAAGAGCTCCATCCACATCCACTTCGGCTTTGTCTTTGAATCTTCACTGTGTGGCACCATGCCTGGTGCCCAGCAGGGGCCCAACAAATGTTTGCTGTGCTCATGATCTGAAAGATGGCTGACAGATGGCGCGATCCACTTGAATCCTGGGTGTGGAGTATTCCGCAGACCTGGCCTTGGGTCTCGAGTATAGTGCTTCACCTCATTCTTCCTTCATTTCTCTTTGGTAAAATGTCAAAAACCATGTACTCCTTGGAATAGTTGTGTGACTTAAATAAGGCGTAGAAGTCATCCAGAATGATACTTGGCATGGAGTACTGCTTTGAACTATTAATTTTATTTCTTCCCTCAATATGTGGGGTTGATTAATCTACTATTCTTGGATGACCTGGCTTATCCCTCTACTTCACCATCCATCTGTCTATCTCCCCATCCGTCAGCCATCCGTCTAGCTGTAGATGCAGAGATAAATAAGACAGGATGTGTGCTCTGGAGAAACACATTCAGTGGAGAAGACAGACCTATCAACAGTAGTTTGCGAAGCCATGAACAAGAGCTAAGACAGGCAGTAGTGAAGATGTGCGGGCACAGAGGCTGCAGGGATGACATTGGGGGGAGGGGCAGAAAGAGAGAGAGAGAGAGAGAGAGAGAGAGAGATGGATCTGGCATCCATAATCCTCTGCTGTGGCTTTGAGACTCCCTGGCCAGGTGCAGGGAGCCACAGTAGGGAGGAACCAGACCACAGAGCCACTTTGTCCATCTTACAGAGTGGGTCCTTGTGTGGTGAGACGGCCCAGTAGATCTCAGGAATTACAGCCACGTGTGTGTCCACACTGTGGGCCCATTCTGCAGCAGAACCAGGCAGCACAGTGATACAGGTGCTTGCCCTGCAGCCCTTGTAGGCACAATTCTAAGGTCACTTTTGATTGACTGTTTCCTCCCTCCAAAAAAAAACCACTCACATGTTAGTTTTTTAGTGGGATCTAGGAGCACCTAGCAAACTCTCCTCCTCCCCACTCCCCAAGCAAATGCCCTAGCCTCTGTTAGGTAACTGGGACTACCCAACCTATCATCCCCTGCCTACACACACACACACACACACACACACACACACACACACACACACAGTGGAGATTTTACTGAGACTACCTAACTTACCATTTCCTACACACACACATGGAGGTTTTGGGGTCTGGGTTAGAAGGAAGAGGTCCTGTGATTTTTTTCTCTCTGTTTCTGCAGAGGGTCTCTTGGTGTGGGCCACATCCCCTTGGAAGTGAGGGTGCCAAACTGTGCCTTGGAGTTAACTTCCTTTTCCCACCAGGAAAAGGAAGGGGGCGGGAGAGCGAGGGGCTGCAGCAGGTTTTCCCTGGGTCTGTTTGCCAGGCGCTAGGGCTCCTGCCGTGTGTTAAGCCAGTGGCAGTTTTCCCTTGCAAATACAGGCCCCTTGCAAGAATCGAGGGCTGGGTGTTGTGGCCGACCAGAAGCCCATTATGAAGTGGTTCATCGCTTACACACTGCGATCTGCCAGGACAGGGCTCCGAGGCCCTATTTAGGGGAGAGTTAGTGCAGCCCAGCGGAACCCAGGTCACCCGTAACGCTGCCTTCCCGGACCTCCCGAGCCCGGCATTGGTCCCTGCAAGCGCATCAACGGGAGCGTTGCCCTGGTGCCCCTCTGCCGGCCCTGGGAACTTTATAGCCTGCGTTTACTATTCATTATTGTTTCCAAAGTACATCGTGTGTGATGCCTGTTCAGAGGCAAAATGACCCTCGCTCTCCATGAAGTTACATCAAAGCCTGCTCCTGGCTGAGGGCCGGGAACGGTCGTCTTTATGAAAGTCCTCGCAGGGAGGGTGGAAAGGAAGGGAAGGCCTGCTCCCCTTGGCGGGAGGTGCTTGGAGAAGGATTGGAGAAGGAGACAGCGAGAGCAAGGGGCTGAGTGCTCTGCGCCAGCCTGCTTCCGAGGCTGGAAACGAAACCTCTGGGCCTTTCCCCCGCCAAGTCACCTGGATGAGGAATGGCCGGGAGGGTCATGTGATGGGAGTCAAGGCAAAAACAAAAGAATCCATTTATTATCCTGGCAGGAAATTCATTCTTTTGGATTCGGGAGCTGCAGACAGAATGATTTCATTTCCTTTGGTGGCGGGAGATGAATAGCCCTTACCCCTGGGCCCGTGTGCAAAGCTGTTTCCCCCATTTTCCCGGTGCTGTCAACTCCAGTCTGCATCCCCTTCCCAGGGGTCAGAGGGCAGGTGCCAGTCCTAACTAACTAACTACCTAACTAACTTGCTAGTTAACTACCTGTGGCCTTCCCCATGGAGGGCCACACTAACTAACTAGTTAGCTAGCTAACTACCTGTGACCTTTCCTGTGGAAGGCTCCAGGACCCCCGGAGGTGCTACAGGTTCAAACATATATCACGGTAAAAAAAACATCCCACAGAGCCCGGCCCTCCACACAGACAGAGGCCCCCGGGGATCCCAGCAGCAGCCGGTCAAGGCCAGGTTCCAGCTCCTGCTTCAGATGTAGCCAGAGATGCGTGCTAGAGCAGGGGCATCTCTGCTCACTGGAAGACAGGCTTGCCACCAACCTCTCAGCCCTGGGACTTGACACAAGGTACTTAACCTCCCCGAGATTCGGTTTCCTCATCTGTGAAATGGGGAGACTTGGCCCGATTCACTAGGCCTTGGAGAGGACCCAACGAAGCTCCATGACAAAGTCTTTAAGTCAGAATCCTCTGCAGAGCCGGGCGTGGTGGCGCACGCTTGTAATCCCAGTACTTGGGAGGCCGAGACAGGAGGATCCGGGTTCGCGGCCAGCCTCAGCTACTTAGTGAGGCTCTCCGCAACTCAGTGAGACCCTGTTGCAAAATAAAGAATAAAAAATGAGACTGAGGGGGTGTAGCTTAGAGGTAGAATGCCCCTGAGTTCAATTCCCAGTACTGCAAGAAAAAAAAAAAATCCCCTGCATGAGTGGCAGCCGTGCAAGGACCCTCTGGACCCCTGGTGGCCACAGGACAGCAGCTTCCGGTGTCCTGTTAGCTTCCTTTAAAGGACCATCCACAGTGGAATGGAATTCCACTCAGCAGTAAAGAATAAAATAATGTCATTTGCAAGAAAATGGAAGGACCTGGAGAACATCCTGTTAAGTGAGATTAGCCCTAAGTTACAGAAAGTGTAGGGACATGGGTTTTCTCTAATATGCGCAAGCTAGGGAGTCACTGGGGTACCAGAGGGACTCCAGATAATGGAGGAGAAACCTCAGTGGAGCCGGGGAGGGGGTCCAAGGGCAGGGGAGGGGGAAGACTGAGGTTCATTCATGGAAATACTAACATCAACTGTGTGTACATATGTGAAAACCCCAATATCAGTCTCAGTCCTCTGTATGGGGAGGGGAAACGGGGAGGTGGTGGGGGTGGGGCGGGCATCAAGTGCTGTGTGCGTGTATGTCAGTGTCAACATGATTCACATTATGATGTGAGACTATAATGCACCAATACAAATATTTTTTGAAAACAGACACAGTAAGGGGTCACTGAGTGTGTCCATCTTCGGAAATGAGGTTGAGAAGAAGACAGGGAGCAGAAAGCCGAAGGCCTTGGCAGGATGCCCCCCAGGAGTGCCCCAGGGTGGGCCCAGGGGCCATTTCCCCCTGGTCCCTGTGTTCTATATTTCATGGGGCAGACGTCTCAGAGGGAGAGTCAGATTCCATGCTTGGATAAGGATCAGTGTTGTGTTTAAAAAAAGAGAGAGAGAGAGAGACAAACCAAAGTGGCATACACTGTAATCCCAGTACTTGGGAGGCTGAGACAGGAGGATCGAAGGTTCAAGACCAGTCTCAGCAACTTTGTGAGACCTTGTTTTCAAGTAAAAAAAAAAAAAAGAAGAGATAGAATGCCCCTGGGTTCAATCCCCAGTCTCCCCTCTCCCCAAATAAAAGAGTCATACTTGAACACTTTTCTAGTTGTGGCTCAAAGCAGTCTTGCCTGGAATCCGTTTCTAGCTTGTACCACTGAGCTTGGTACAAACTGGACTCTTAATGACTACTTACTCATTAAAGTACCTTTAATTAGACAAAGCTTTCTCGTTCCAGAAAGATGCACACGTGACTAATTTGGCGGCATTTTGGCATTCTCCTGTGCCTCAGTTTCCCGTCTGTGTCTCATCTCCAGCCTGCCCACACAGTCATAATGGGAAATTATGAGTCTTTTAGGCTCTGAGTAGAGAGATGTCCCAATGAAATGCAGCTGGATTAAATTGACAGAGCTGGTGACGCAGGAGAGGTGACGGGGGACGAGGGCGTGTCTGCTCCCCGAGGGCCTCGGGAACAGGATGAGGCCCTTGAGGGGAGGGAGAGGTTGGTTCACTTAGGGGAACGTCTTCCTGGATGGGTGTGTTTTGAGGAAGGATCGCTAAAAATAAGTTAAATATGGATAACGGAGCGATTTTAATAAACATTTTACTTTTAATATGTTTATAGTGTTGTTAATTATCTCTCTAAGTGGAGAAAATAGAAATTGTAGCGCATTGAACAAAGATTGCTGATTAGGATAATAAAATGGAAATTTTAATCAAGACGGCAACTTGAAGTTAAAGGGGGTTTTCTCCTAGGCTGCCGGAGCTTTCATCTTTATTAAACACCCCATTTATCATCACCACTTCATTCATCGCCAGCTTTAGATTAATATTGACAATTTAAAATAGAAATAACTTTCTCTCGCCATTATGGTGTGGGCACGGGGATGGGATGGTGCTAGCTGCTTGGAGGAGCCGTCACGGGCCTCTTCCTCCCCGTCTCGAATGCAGTTGGCTGGTGCTGACTCTTCCAACCCCAATCTCAAGGCGCCAGCCTCGCAGGAGGGGGCCTGTCCTGCCAGGAACTGCTCCGTGACACACACAGCCCACGGGATCTGGTGTGCTGTCCATCGAGAAAGCAAAAGTCCTTCAGGAGCCCGAGGCTGTCTCTCCAACGCAGAAGTGTGGCCAGAGGTCACTGGCCTCTAGATTTTAATCCGATACAAGAGATCCTTGTTGAGTCTCTGCAAGGTGACTGCAGGCAGGAGGCAGCTGTGCCTGGTGGTGACACCTTTGTACGAGCAGCACACGTGAGGCTCCGGTGAGCAATAGAGACAGAAGCGGGCTAGAAGTTGGGAGCAGTGGTTCTCAAAGTGTGTGCCCAGACCAGCAAGCAGCCTCAGGCAGCAACTCTCAGACTTCAGCATTCGATGTAGACTGGAGAAAGATGGCTGAAAAGAAGGCCCGGGGAGGGGGGGGGGGGAGACATTCCAGGAGGAGCAGAACCTCACCAGTACAAAGGAGCACCCGGAAGGAGGAGCAGCCAGAGCAGGAAACGGGAAGTTTGGAGGGCAGCTGACCATGGGGAGAAGAAGGTGTTTGGTTTAAGAGCACCTGCCTTTGACTTGGAGGTGGTCCTACAGGTAGAGCCCGGAGATGGGGATCTCTAGCGCCTCCTCTGGAGAGAGGTAGTAGTGCAGGCGGCTGCTGCTGCTGCTGGCTTGAAAATGCAGGAGGAGCCAAGAGCTGGGGGACGGCAGATCAGAAGCCGCTTATACCAGCTTGACAGCACAGGGCCTGGCCTCCCACGGCTGCCTCCTGACATGCACCCCAGCTTGGACCACACCAGCAAGACCTGGGGTTCAGGGCGCACCACCCCTCCCTTACTGCATGGATTAGCTGCCTCTGCTGGGGAGGAGAGAGTGCAGAGGGGGAAGAGGAAGGAGGAGGGATGTGCCGCCTTCAGGGAGCCCTTATTGAGGGAAGAGGATGGCTGCCCACCCCTTGTGAGATCTGCTGGTCCACGCTCTGGGGCTCGCCGGCAGCCGGCGGCCTTGGTCTCTGAGGACCTCTCCGAGGAGTCTCTTGCTGCGTTGGAAGCCTGCTTTAGATGGAGGACGCCTTGGGAATCTGGGCATGGGGGACAGGGTTGCAGACGCCAGCCCGCAGCCGCCTCCTCTTTGGATCTGCCTCACTCTTTCTCTAGATCCCTTTCCCCAGTCCTCTGGGGCTTCTTAACTGAGCTACAAGCTTTCTTAAAAGGCCTCTTTCTTTTCTTTGATCATAAAATTGCCAGAGAACAATGGCTGTCATTTAAAACAGCAGCCCCAAAGCTCCTTCCCCACCAGTTACTGCCGTTGTCATCTGGGTTCCACATTAAAGCCGCCAGGAGTTGCCAGGAGAGGAGCTTGGCCTCCCTTGTCCCCATGCTGCCGCCGGTGAGAGGGCATGTGGCTCGCTGACCTGGCTGGGACCTCTGAGAACCAAGGTGTCCTGCACTTTGGTCCCTGGGGAGACTGGCCTGGCCTGGAGCTGGGAAGAGGGGAGGCTGGGAGGCCTCCAGGGACAGAGGCTCTCAGCCAGGGGTGGGGCCAAGCATGGGCCAAGTAGACACCCATGTTCTCAGCCCTCGGAGAAAGGGGCCATCGGTGGCCCAAGGACAGCTCCTGCCAGTCCCACAGGGATTTGGGCATGTGTGCCCAACCCAGGAGGGACAACGACATTGCCCCTTCCTGCGCTGGCAGAGACCCTGGACTCGCTGTCATAACTCACCCCTCCCCTGGTCCTGGGAGCATTGTGGCTGCTCAGAGGGCCTGAGGGAGGCTGGGTGTCCTGGGGGTGCGGGGTCAGCCGGAGCAGATCCCCTGGCCAGTGGTACTGAGCCAGGAGGGTGCTTGTCTGCTTCCCCCATGGGGCAGAGGGCAGAGACGACGGCTGGCAGGGAAGCTGTCCCACAATGGGAGGGTGGGCCTGGGCCTCCCCCCCCCCCCCGTTTCCTCCCTGGCTGCTGATGGTCTGAGTGCATTCGGGAGGAGAGGTGCTGGTGCTGGGTCCCTCCAGTGTCTGGCTGGGTCCAGCAAAGAGGGCAAATGGGGGCCCCAGGGCCTGCAGACCTAGCCTGGAGGAGGGAACCCAGGCGCCATGGAGATAGAACCAAGCAGGGTGCCCTGGTCTCCTTCGTGCAGTGACAGCTTCCTGGGGACAGGTGTCTAAGGGCGGCTAGGTCTTTGGAGAGACTTATTTTGTGGACTTCCTTTGCAAAGGTCTCTTCCATTTTTTTTTTCCTTTAATTTCTTTTTTTTTTTTTTGTGGTACTGGAATTTGAACCCAGGGGCATTCTATCTCTGAAATACATCTCCAGCCCTATTTTATTATTTATTTTATTTTATTTATTTATTTTATATTTTATTTTATAACAGGGTTTCACTAAGTTGCTGAGAGCCTCCCTCAGTTGCTGAGGCTGACCTCAAACCTGTGATGATCCTCCTGTCTCGGCCTCCCGAGGACCAGGATTATAGGTGTTCACCACCACACCTGGCTCCGCCATTTCTGAGTGTCCCTTTCCCCAGGGCCCCATGGCCCTCCTTTCCAGTTTGTCATCTCCCCTGTCCATTTACCTGTCGCCCTCTGCTTCCTCTGCCCTTTGCCTCTGTGCCCCCCCGCCCCAGCCCCCTCCCTCCTCTCCCTCGCCTCTCCTACCTTCTCCGCCTTGACTTTGCTGCCTTCGGTGGTCGCCTCTGTATACATGTGCGTTGAACGCTGCGTTGGCTTGCTTGGGAGGTGCACTTGGGCTCTCTTGTCGTCTGTACTCTGGCTCCTTGGACTACTGTCATTTTATCATGGGGCAGAAGAATGGTCACTTGCCCCCAGGGTCCTGACCCGTGGACACGGTGGCTACTTTTTCCTGCCTGGCAACTGAGAATAGCTTTCAGATCGGAGGGTTGCTTTTCTTTTCTTTTCTTTTTTTTTCCCCCACATTTAAGTCTTATAAAAGAAGGTATAAATATCAAATCCCTTTTGTTACACATTTAATGAGCTATGTTGACTGAGAATCATAAAGTGGTGCAACATCTTGACAATCTGGAAAAAAAATATTGTGATATTTTCTGCCTTATTGTATTTCTGTCCAGGCAGAGAACCACACTATTGTGTTTTACCGGGCTCTGGAGGCCTGAGCCGCTTCTGCAGGCCTTAGGACGAACCCGGGATCTTAATGCAGCTCCTCCTTTGCTCCGTGTTAGTTTTGAAACTCTGCCTAAAGGTGGATTTCCGGGAGCACCCCGGGGGCTACAAGGCCCATCCAAGTTCAGATTATGTGCTGCGCCTCCCTCCTGGCAGTCGGCGTGCAATTAACACACCTTGGGGGCGTGTCTTCCTACGAGTTCTAAGTGGTCACCACAGGATAGTACATGTCCAGCTGGTGCCATCCGCCACCCCTACCTCTCTCCAATGGTGCCCTCCTTCTGGCTGTTCCACCCCTCTGGTACCGAGCCTCAACCCTCAATCCACAGCCACGCCCACCCTGGCGTGCAGCGTTTCCACAGATGGCTGCGGGAAAGCTGGATGGGTTCCGAAGATGTTATTTGATTTCTACAGCCCTCTTGTGCCAAGACCATATGGGTCTGCAGGAGAGAGGGGCAGAGGGTCAGGCGCTTACTCTTACCCACCCCAGGTCTCCTCCGGGGACCTTCTTCCTGGTATTTTAGTAAATCCTTTGTGGGGAAGCAGTGGGATTTTCGAAGAGGATTTTTTTTTCAAGAGGTGCATCCAGCCACAGTAGCATGGTGCCAGGCTCGCTAGGAGAACCGAGGGCCGCAGAGCCACAAAAGTGACATTTGGAGAGGAGGGAGCCACGGTCTTCAGAGGCTTTGGGGGCAGATGTCCCTGGGTGTGTGGTAAATGTGGTGTGTGTGTGTGTGTGTGTGTGTGTGTGAGAGAGAGAGAGAGAGAGAGAGAGAGAGAGAGAGAGAGAGAGAGAGGGAAACATGATAGATAGAATTAATCAGACCCAGACACCCCCATTTTTATTAGGTGTTGCACAAAGAATGAGCAGCCCTGTCTTTAGCTACCACAGAGCCAGTCATGGAATAAAACATGGCACGAGGAGAAGCAGGGAGGCAGTAATGAGGTGTGAGAGGAGGGGAGCGCTGGCCTGGGGTCTGTGTAGCTGACCCTGCTTCTGCCAACTGATCTGAGAACGTTGAGTCTCTTTGGCAAACTCAAACGTTGAGTCCGTTTGCGCCTGAGTCTCACACTCCTATCATTCATGCAATCAAAGGGCAGGGAAGACCTCTGCCAACGCCGAGTCTCTGTGACTGTCACATGTGAAGAAGAGGAAGAGAGTGGAGTGGAGAAAGGGGAGGGGAGAGGGAGAAGAAGAAAAAGGAAGGGGGGAGAATGAGAAATAATAATAATATAATAATAACAACAACAATAGTAATGATAGTAATGATGATGATAATAATAATGATGATAATAATACATGGGGTCAAGGAGAAGTGGAAGAGAAAGAAGCAGAATAGAAAATGAAAATAAGTAGCCGGGCGTGGTGGCGCACGCTTGTAATCCCAGCATTCAGGAGGCTGAGACTGGAGGATCCGGGTTCGCGGCCAGCCTCAGCTACCTAGTGAGGCCCTCCGCAACTTAGTGAGACTTGGCTTCAAAATAAAGAATAAAAAATAGGGCTGTGGGTGTAGCTCGGAGATAGAATGCCCCTGAGTTCAATCCCTAGTACCGCAAAAAAAAAAAAAAAAAAGAAAATGAAAATAAGTAAGAGAAGAAATGGGAACAAAAGGAAAGAGGAAAAGAAAGGTCAGAGCCTACCTGGGGAGTGGTGCTGTCAGCGGAAGACGGAGGAAGGAAAGGCATCCGGAACTCCGGGAAGTAGCGGGTGTTGTGCTCCGGTGTGGCTTATGGTGCCCGGTCCTCCCTGGGTGCACCCAGAGGAAGCCAGAGGATGCCGTGGTGCCCCTGAAGACTGCTCTGTGCGTGTGAGGGAGCCTGGACTCCTCTCGTCCTGGAGCTGACAATGGAGAGAAATGGCAGACATGTTTTTTAATTGTTTTTTGTGGTATTGGAGATGGAACCCAGGGGCATTCTACCTCTGAGCCACACCCCAGCCCTATTTTTTATTCTTTATTTTGAAACAGGGTCTCACTAAATTGCAGAGTGCCTCGCTAAGTAGCTGAGGCTGGCAGAGAACCTGTGATCCTCCTGTCTCAGCCTCCCAAGTACTGGGATTCTAAGCGTGCGCCACCACGCCCAGCGGCAGACATGTCTTAGTGATAAAGTCAACAGATTCTAACAACGGGTTGACTGCTAGAAGCAGAGGAGAGGGAGTTGCCAAAGATGGTGTCTGAGTTTTTGGCTATTACAGTCCCCCACTTGTTGAAAGGGGAGGGATGTAAAAATGACCATTTGGGGACTTGGTTGAGCTGATTTTGAGACGCTCGTGGGACTTCCAGGTGGCTGTTGAGCAGAATATTTGATGTGTGGGTCTGGGGCTTAGAGGAGAGGCCTATGGCTTGACATCGCAATAGAACGCTGGTAGTCATAGGTATCCATCACCAGAAGCACTGTGGCCTGGCAGTATTCTTGGCCCCGTCCCGCAGGAGAGGAAGAAAGAGAAGGCTTTGGAGAAGAGGAGAAGGGGCAGAAAACATGAGTTACTGGGTTCCATGCAAAAGCACCATCACACCTGTGTGTGTTACCTCCTCCTTCACCAGGGCCCGGAGCCCATGCGCCCATACTCAGTCTCAGTCCCTGCCCCCTACTCCCACCTGTGAACCCTGTTGGGGTGTGGTCAGGCTCCCAGGCTCCTCTCCTGGCCTGGAGATTAACCAGGGTTGCCATGCAGAAAGATGCACTTGGCGTGGCTGCAAGGCCTGAGACAGTGTCTGGTGGGGCTAGCTCAGGGCTCTAGGTGTATTCTGGCTTGGCTGTGTCATGTTCCCCGGGAAAGCTCATGTGTTGGCAATGTGGAAGTGTTCAGAGGTGAAATAATTGCAGCAGGGTTCTAATCTCATTGTTGGAAAAAAAAATCTATTAATCGATTAATTATTTGAATGGCCTTAAAAGGTGGTAATTGCAAAGGGGCGTGGTGAGGCATAGCTGGAGAATGTAGATCACTGGGGTGTGGCCTCGGGGACTGTGTCTGCTCCTGCACCCTTCCTCGGCCTCTCTCTGCCTCCCGGTTGCCTTGAGCAGCCTTCTCCCACCATGCCCTGCCGCCATGATGTGTCTGCTTGGATCCGGTTCCCCATGGACGAACCCCTGAAACCATGAGCTAACTAAAGCTTTCCTCCTCTAAGTTGTTCAGTATTTTGGTCATAGTTGCAAAAGAGCTGACCGATACAAGGCATGCAATGGGTCTGGGGCTGTCGGGAGTCACTGTGCAATGGGCACCCAGTAGTGCTTGGTAGATAGTAGATGTTCCATGAGCATGCGTGGAACGGACAGGTGTCTAGACGAGTTGGTGACTGCAGCCTCTGGGAGCGGAGGCATGAGGTTCTTTCTGATGACTTAGGGGACCGGCTGAGCCAAGCCCCGGAGGAGCCATGTGGGAGAAGGAGGTTCCCCCAAAGTCGATCTGTGTCCTCATCTTGCGGTTCTAAAGTCTCCCCCAGCCTCATGGGACCCACTGGTTTCCACTCTTTGAATTGCTTTTCCTGCTCTTGCACGCGGGCAAGATGCCATCATCCTGCTCTGTGGGGCTTTGGAAGAGCGGTCCCAGGAAACTCTTGGTGGTGTTCTCCGTGAAGGTGTCGTTGGCAGCGTTCTGTTCGTGCCTTTACGCGGTGTACTCTCTGCGGGGACCCACGGGAGGCATTCGCTTTAGGCTTCCGGTCAGGAACAGTCAGGCTTTTCTGAGCAATCATTCTGTTTACGTCCTGAGGGCCCCGTGGCCTGTGTGACTGATCAGATCTTCCTCACCCATTGGCTGTTAGAGGATCCAGCTCCCAATGTGTGGCTTGGTCATAGAAAACAAGATGTTTTAGCCTCACCGGGGGCTCCAGTTTATGTCTTTACTCGCTGTTGGGCTTTTACTTTTCCAACTATTTTTCTTTAGAGATATTTTTATTGCCCTTTTTCTTATTATAAAACAAATATAGATTCTCTATAAAAAGTTAAGGAAATATAGGAAAGTCTAAAGAAGAAAACGAAGTCAATTATAATTCCTCCACCTGTTCCTTATGACAATCTGTTCAATTTTGTGCGAGGCTTACCTGTCTCTCCTACACACGCACGAACGCACAACACATGGATTGTGCACACGCATGTCCACAAGTGAATGCACAATGTGCAGACAAAAATTTGACCACATTATACGCAGTATTTGGTAAACATGAAATATACCTTTTTACTTGTTTACTTAATATATCTTATAGTATTTTACATAATCTTCGTACACCACCTTAAATCTTCTAAAATAGATTAGGTTAAAAATAAAATAAAATGCAAGTTTTAAGGCAGAGACTTCCAGGCAAGATTTGGGACACAAATCAAGGAGAAGCCTGCAGCAAAATCTAGAGAAGAGGCCGAGGGGCCCCCCAGAGGCCGAGGGGCTCCCCGGAAGCTGAGAGTCTCTGGACTGGGGCTGCTGAGAGTGGTCTGGCATAGTTTGCCTCCAATACTCGAGGGGATTTCAGACACATTGGAAGAAGTCCAGAGGTGCCCATGGGGTCGCCTCCCACACGGGAAGAACCTGTAGGCAGAACATTGGTGTAACTCTGAGACAAGAGAGATGTGGGAGTATGCACCTTCTGAATACCCACCACCCATCTGAGCAGATAGCAGAAGTCACTCAAAGCAAGAGGATGGCTCCGGGTGACAGACAGGGCCGTAACCAGAGTAAGCCTAGTAACTATAATGGGATGATCTCATAGAAATACCTCCCGACACCTTTTTCTCTATCTGTGGACTGGCTTCTTTGCCTGTAGCCCCTTCATCAATGTTGCCATGGGAAAGGGCAAGCGGGATATACTAAGAGCAGGGGAAAAGGAAGCTAGGAGCCAGGACTGTGTCTGCTCCCCTGGACTACCTCATACCCTTGAGTCCTCATCTGGTGTCAGGCACTCTTCTGAGCGTTTTTCTCTGTGTTCATATTTAATCCACAAAGCAACCCTATGAGATGGTCATATTAGGATTATACCCATTTGGTGAGGTGGAGGAAGAGAGGAGTCAGGTGAGTCATTCAAGGATATGTATCTATTCATGGCTAGAGTTGGACTCTCAAGTCAATGGCCTGGCTAGAGACAGCACCCTTAATCCACCAGGTGCTGGGGTCCACACAGCAATACCCATAAGCCAGACTTTCTGGTTCCTGGAAGGCAAGTGCGGATAGGGGGCCAGTGCCCCTGTGCCACACCTTGGGGTGGATTGTTGTGGGTTTTGAGACACCTTGACAGGTTTGGGGGTGTAGACATGTGGACGGCAGAAGCAGGTGGGGCCAGGCCTAGAGCTGATTGTATTGAGGGTAGGGGGTGGTGCAGGCACCCTGGGCCTCCCCAGCCTGTGGGCCGGATGGAGCAGGCCCTGCTCGCAGTCTGTGAGAGCTCATGCCTCATGCTGGGGGGATTGCTCAGCTTTCTCTGCACCCCGCTGCCTCTGGAGGCTCAGAGAGGAAGGGCAAATGAGCCTGAGTGTATCTGAGGAGAGACTCCTAAACTGGATGAAATAAAATTGTCTTTAACTTCACTGTTCACTGTGCCTGTCATCAGGGGGACCAGAGGCCAATGAGCAAGAGATTCCAACTTGAGACCTGTTTTTGTCTAATACTGTAACCACTAGCCATGCGTGGCTGCTGGGCGCTTGCATTGCACCAGCCAGTGTGACTGGAAGGCGCCGTTAAGTGTAAAACACACACTCGCTTCTGAAGACTTGGTAGGAAAAAAGAATAGGATGGCTCGATCATTTTATTTTGATTACATGTTCAAGTCATAATACTTTGGCTGTATTGGGATAAGGAAAATAAATAAGTATTGCGTTCTATTTCTGTTGGGCGGTTCTGTGTTAGACAAGAGAGAAGGGTATAAAAATAAGAAGAAAGGTTGTCCATTTTTTGCTCATTCCACTGTGAATTTCTATTGCATAGAATGCATCTAAAGAAGAGATGTATTCTCCTGGAAGCAGTTTCTTTGGGTTGAGGGGATTGGGATTACCACCCTCCCATATGACTGCAGTGGGGTGTCATGGCAAGGACCTAATGTCAAAAAAAGCCAGGGGAAGCTGAGTGAACCGGCTCCAGGAAGGCGGGGGGGTTGAGCTCTGCCATCGTGGGCTGAAGGGGCAGCAGGAGCTGACCCTGTGGGCAGCACGCACCTCAGTGTCTCTTCATGCTCATGCATGGCCTGTCTACTGCCTTTTGGCATCTGTGCCCCTTCTTCTCTCGATAGTTTTTCCTTCCTTTCAAGTCCCGACTGCCTCCCAGCTTGCCCCAGCTGGACCTGGACTCCTCGTGCTAGCTGCCTCCTGCTCACAGGATCTGGTGCGTGCCCCCTCTGCCAGCATTCTGTTTGATGTGAATCACTTTTTCACACCAGGCCATCTATGGGCCACAGATTGGCTAGGCGTGTCAGCCCAGTCTGCTACACTGTGTGGATTCCGGCTTGGTGCGTGCCTCTGCGCAGGCGACAGGGAAGTTGGACCTGAGGGGCGCTTTGCCACAGGGGCGAGGGTGGTTAGTCATGGGGATAAAGCAAAGGCTGGCAGTGTCCACCCCAGTCCCCAGGCTGGGAGATGGTGCCCACCCCAAGCCACCTGCCCAACATCTCCAAGGTGAAGGTGGAGCTTGAGCTTGCTGGAGCTTGATGCCACTAAATATTGGAGTTCTATTACGAATTCCCTTGTGCCTGCTGGGTATTGTGAATCGATGTGTAGCCGGACTGTAAGGACAAGGTTAGGGGTGTGCCCGCGAGTCCCCATAAGTATTCTTATGTGAAAGCAGCACTTGACCTGGTTTAGACGTCACTCTCTGTGATATCGTTAGTGTGAGTCAGCTCCTCATTACCACGAGTTGAGGGTGTGACTTGGTCAGAGGTGATTTCATAAAGGACACTGCCTTGGCACTCTTCCTGGGAGCCATCCAGGGGGCCTTAGCTTGTGACATCCCCCTCCTACACACACACACACACACACACACACACACACACACACACACACACACCTCACTTGTAATACCTGCCTCAGGCTCTTTCCCTTTGTGGTCCTCCCAGCATCATCACCGTCACTGTTGTCACCTCCAGGATGTCCCTGCAGATGGCGGTGACATGTACTCCTTCCTCGGGCCCCCAGAAGTCTCTCCTGCCACCATCCCTTGTGCGTCTGTGTGAGCACTCAAGGTGGCACGTGGCAGGGTGTGTGTGTGTGGGGGGAGGGGGCTGCCAATGCCCGGTAATTAAACAGGGAGAAAGTGTCTGATGTCCAGGTAATTACTGCTGAACATCTGCTAAATATGGGGTTTCATTGGTAGTGGGTGTCATTAGGCACGGACGTGGCGATGTGTTTGCACTCAACGTGGCAACGGATGATTTAAAACCTGTTTTCATCAGCAGCCCCTGCAGAGCAGCCCTAACATAAATTAACATAAGGTCTGGAGCTTACATAACCTGACCCCAAATCACTTCCAGAAAGGGGCGCTGGAGAGTGTCTCTGCTCTGGAAAGGCCAGCAGAAATGATGGACCATGGCAAGAGAAAGGACCCCTCGGAGCTGGTCAAGCCCACTCGTCTTACGGCTGGGGAAACTGAGGCAAGCCAGGTGTGGTGGCGCATGCTTGTAATCCCAGCATTTGGGAGGCTGAGACTGGAGGATCCAGGCCAGCCTCAGCTACCCTGGTGAGGTACTCTGCAACTTAGACTCGGTTTCAAAATAAAGAATAAAAAATAGGGCTGGGGATATAGCTCAGAGGTAGAATGCCCCTGAGTTCAATCCCTAGTAACGCAAAAAAAAAAAAAAAAAAAAAAAAAAAGAGGCAGCGCAGGGAGGGGACCGCAGAGTCAGCGACAGAGGGGAAGCCAGGGCCAGCTGGCCAGATTCTTTAGCCAGGACAGCTCCCCAGGGTCCTCAAAGCCCAGCCTGCTTTGGAGAACCCCTTTGCAAGACTTCCTGAAAATCCCAGGCCCTTGGTTCCATTGGGTGGGAATTCCTATGGGGAAAACTGCTGGTACCACACCTCTCTCCCACGTGACCATAAGCTGACATACAGGGACAGAGGGTGGTGGGGGGAGGCGGAATGCGTAGGGAGGTCCCTGCTCTGGTTTCCAGAGTTTTCTTGTTCCCACCCATTCAGTAGAGTAGGAAACCCCACAGCCTCCTCCCGGTTTCTCACGACCCTCTGCTCGTCATTTGATGGTTAACAGCGATGAACTTTTTCAGAC
Organism: Graphiurus murinus; assembly: GCA_004027655.1. Lineage (NCBI taxonomy): Eukaryota > Metazoa > Chordata > Mammalia > Rodentia > Gliridae > Graphiurus > Graphiurus murinus. The sequence goes on along the minus strand of PVLC010002617.1, from coordinate 53,016 downwards.
GCTGGCCCAGGAGGCGTGGTGTAATGTCTCCCCTCTCTCTGACGGCTCCCCCTCAGGTCTCCTGGGTGATAGCTGACAGCCAGCAAAGGAGATTCTCCAACTTGGCTTCGGGGTCACGTTAGCTGGAGGCCTGCAGGGAGCTGGCCTTGGGCAGCCATGCTGACCCCTGCCTTCCTGCTGGATGCTCACTTGGGAGCGGTGGCATTTTCCCAGCCTCTTCTAGGCCTTTCTGGTTAAGAGATATGGCGGGTCTGGGTCCCGATCTGGGTCCAGTGGTTCCAGACTTCGCATCTCTAGCAGATCTGTCCCAGGGTATTGCTCCGTGAAACTTAACATCCCCAGACCCCTGGGCGAGACCCACTGAGCCTCTGCTGGAGCCGACATGGCCACCCACGGCTACAGAGCATCTTCCTGCGAGGAGGCACAAGACCTTGCCAGCCGCACCATTAGGACTTTGAATGTTTCCTGCCTAAGAACCATCATTTCTCTGATTAACAAGCATTTATGTTTAAGTACCTCCTCTTTTTGGTACTGGCGTTTGAACCCAAGGGTATTTTATCTCTGAGCTACACCCCAGCGCTTTTTATTTTATTTTGAAACAGGGTCTTGCTAAGTTGCTGAGACTGTCTTCAAACCTTCAATCTTTCTGTCTCAGCCTCCCAAGTACTGGTATTGTAGGTGTACACCACTGCACCCAACTTTTTTTTTTCTTTTTAAAGTAATGATTTTGATTACAAAATCACTAAATTCATTTTTTGTCACTTCCTTTCACAAATTGTGAAAATTTCAGTGCGCATACAGATTTATAGAGCTACAATCATAATTTGTATCTTGCTTTTTTTTTCCTTTTTGATTTTACTGCTAATATTTTCTTTGCTTTATGGAATCTCTGTAATTTTCATCTTTTGATGGTTTTGTCATAGTCCATCAAGTGGCTATATAAAATTTAACAAGTCCTGTTCTATAGACTGGAAATTGGTATATCATCTAATTAGCTTGTTTTCATACTGTTTTTCTTTCTTTTTGGTAAACTCTGAAGAGTGGATTTTCTTTCTTTCCTTCCTTCCTTCCTTCCTTCCTTCCTTCCTTCCTTCCTTCCTTCTTTCTTTCTTTCTGTCTTTCTTTCTTTCCATACTGGGGATTGAACCCAGGGACATTCTACCTCCAAGCTATACCCCCAGCCCTGTTTTTTTAATTCTTTATTTTGAAATAGGGTCTCACTAAGTTGCGAAGGACTTCACTAAGTAGCTGAGGCTGGCCGAGAACTCACAATCCTCCCGTCTCAGCCTCCTAAGTACTGAGATTACAAGCGTGCGCCACCATGGATTTTTTTAAAATTATTTTTATAGATGTTGAAAGTGCACAGTTGCATTATAGGTACATTTAAGTGACCAGAATTCAACTCTGATCACACACACACACGCACGAGCCCAGGAGTCCGCTGACCCCTCTGCTAGCCTCCTTCCCACCGTCTCCCCGTCCTCCATCTTGGGATCCTCTTCCCACTCCGGCGTTAATGACGATGGTGCTAGAGAGTGCCATGGTTGTGTGTTCTCTGGCACCTAAGTGTACACCAACTGCTTCATCTGGTACCCAGCCAAAGCAAGGGGCCATCTGTTCCCGGAATGGTTGGACACATGGGAAGATGGCGTGTGAGTCTTCAACACGGTGCCTCCCTCGGGGATTTTCAGGACACTTTGACTCCACGCGCCTCCCGGCCTAACCCTGGAAGGAGACGCAGCTTCACTTCAGGCCTCCCAAAGGGCTGCTTGACACCGTCCCCTCCCCTGTCACCGCTCCGTCCCTACACCTCGGCTCACCTTCACATTCAGTAAGTGAAAAGTAGTATTTTGGGTCTCACCGTTTGGTTTGCATGTGTTTGCTGCATGATTCGTTTCACTATTTGTGTCTCCCCAAGAAGCACTCGATAATTACCTGGCTCTGGAAGATGCAGGGAGGTGAAGAGTATGTGAATGACTAGAGGACCTCAGAGGAAACTGGGTGCCTTGGGATGCTGGGGAGAGGGCAGGGCTAGACCTGTGGGTGTTGGAACTGTCGGGCTAAAGGCAGTGAATTCATGGGGCAGGGGACACGGGTGCGACACTATGTAGAGGATCCCAGAGAGGCTGAAGTCAACCCTGGAGTCAGGAAAAAGGAAGAAAGTGCTGAGTAGGAAGATGATAATACCTTGGGAGGCTGAGACCGGAGGATCCGGGTTCGAGGCCAGCCTCAGCTACCTAGTGAGGCACTCTGCAACTTAGTGAGACCCTGTTTCAAAATAAAGAATAAAAAATAGGGCTGGGGGCATAGCTTGGAGGTAGAATGCCCCTGAGTTCAATCCCCAGTACCACAAAAAATAGAAAAAGAAGAATAAAAAAGAAAGAAAGATGATAATACCATTTCAGACTTGTCCGGTGTTGTGGCATTTGAAAAAGCAAGCAGCCAATACATCCACCGTGGCCAAGACAGCCAGGAAAGAGGAAGGAAAGAGGGACAGTTCGGAGACGAGCCTGGCAAGCTGGTTTCCTGGCAGAGCCGGATGGAATCTGCACCGGGGGAGGAGGAGGAAGTGGGTGGGCACAGACCATTCACCTGAGACTTGCGGGAGCCCAGATCGGAGAATTGGCAGTACTAGCTAGAGGCAGAAAATGGATTTCAGAGTAAGAGCAACACCAGCTCCTGAGAAAGGAGGGTAGAGAAAAAAAGGAGAGATAGACCTCACACCAGGGAGAGAAAGATGTGGTTAGTAGATTTGGACTAAAAGAATAGCCCGTGTGCTGCACAATGCTTGGGCTTCTCCCCAAAGTCCAACCTGGGTATTTACGCATTTTGGAGGGGTGAACGGGAGCCCTGAGACTCATGAACTTAGCACCCGAGGGTGGCTGTCTCCTGGCACATGAATCTTGGCCTCCGGGTGCCCCATACTCAGCCAGGTCCTCCAGTCCTCCTGAGCTTCACGGGAAGAAGAGATACTGTGGAGAGGAAATCGCCGGGCCTCGCCTTGGCCTTCTCTGCTGCCCAAGAGCATGTGGTCCAGCACAAAGCATGCTGGGTCTCTGGGCACCTAGCACTGGGGCTGCAGTCACCTGCTTCTTTGGGGGCAGGAGTAGTTTGAGGGAGAGGGAGGGGGCATTTGAGTCTGCCAGGAGAGGACAGGGCTGGGTGCCCCAGGGCGGTCTTTAGCCCGTCTCCCTAGGATCCTGTAACACTCACACCTGTTTCAACCACGCTCCCCACGCCCCCTCACCTCCGGGGACATGGGCCTGTTTGGTTATGGATTTATTCTTTCGGACAGGCTATTAGTCTTTCTTTTGTTCGAACATTGTGAGCTCAAAAAAGAAAGAAAGGAAAAAAAGGCGCCACTCAATTAGAATAAAACTTTAATTAAATCGAAACACCAATTAAAATATATCATCAATTAAAATAAAGCACTAATTAAAGTGCTCCCGATAAGCAGCAGCCAATACAGGCCCAAGGACTGGAGGCAGCAGCCGTGGACGCAGGACGGCTTGGAGGGCCAGCCGCACACGCTGCCGCCACGGCCATTCAGGTTTGGGGATCGAAAACCGAGGCTGGTTTTGAACCTCAGGATAGGACATCCTTCCGGCTGGATGTCCTGCGCAACCTCACGGCCCAGGTTAGACCTCTGCTCCTCATCCTGGAGCCCGCAGGAGCCTGCGGCAGGGGCCTGTCCTTGTGGAGCCCAGATCAGAAGGGACTGTGGACCGTAGGTCACAGCCGGGCTCCTGGTGTGCCTCGCCTGGCAGCGTTACCGTGACTTAAAGCCACCCGGGCACTGGTGGGTGCTGTTTTCCTTCTCTCTGGATCCATAGGACTCGGGGACTGTCCTTGGTGATGTGGTTTCTCTGAGAACCACTCTGGGTGGTGACTTTGTTCCAGGGGCCCCTGGCCAGGAGCTGGGATGCATCCTTGGCTTGCCTGAGCTGAATTCATGGCCTCCTACCTGTTTTCTCTCATCTCTCGGCACACCTGTGCATACATGGCCCCTCTGGTCCATCATTTTATTTATGTATTTATTTATTTTTGTGTGTGGCACTGGGGATTGAACCCAGAGGCATTCTACCTTTGAGCTACACCCCCAGCCCAATTTTATTTCTTATTGGGAAACAGGGTCTCCCTAAGTTGATGAGTCTCACTCCTTGCTGAGGCTGTCCTTGAACGTGAGATCCTCCTGTCTCAGCCTCCCCAGTGCAGGGATTACGACGCCCGGCTTCCTCTCTTCCTTCACACCAGTCTCTCAACTAGCCAGTAAATTGCTGAAAGTAACGGAGATGTTTCTTTCCAGCTGGGCCTGGCCATGCTCTCCCCAAGATGCTGCCGGGCTCAACTTCTTATCGTTCCTCCCACCTTTCTGTTGGCCTCGCTTAGCCTGTGTCAGAGGAGGCTGCAACTTCTTACATACCTACGCAGCCAGCTCACTTTCCCTATAAGATATCAAGATTTAAGTTAACAAAAAGGATTAACTGACGTCTTTCTTTTGTCATAGACTTTATGTTTTCTTAAGGGTAGAGATCAACCTCTACTTCTCTTTTTAGCATCTACCTTGGAAACATTTTTATAATTAGCCATCGACTCTTGGAGTCATCACTGAGCTTGGGGAATTGTATATCCTACTTTTTTTTTTTTTTTGCGGTACTGGGGACTGAACTCTGGGGCATTCTACCTCCGAGCTATAGCCCCAGCTCTATTTTTTATTCTTTATTTTTTGAAACAGGGTCTCACTAAGTTGCGGAGTGCCTCACTAGGTAGCTGAGGCTGGCCGAGAACCCGGATCCTCCGGTCTCAGCCTCCCGAATGCTGGGATTACAAGCGTGCGCCACCACCCCAGGCTATATCCTACTTTTCTAAGGGAGAGTTCTGGTTTGATACGAAAGAAAGGTGGGTGCGTGAAGGAGCCCCTCTGGTCTGGGACCAGTAGGCCACGACCTGGGCTCCCACCTACCTGGCTCCAGCTCACTTTCCGAGCAGGTGAGTTCTTAGGAGAAAAATCGACAGCCTCGTATGCTTTCCTCATTTAAACACAATGTGCTTTTAAGTGGCAGGAAACGCCACCAGGAACAAAAGAAAAAAATTAGGTAAAAGGAGAATCAATATCGGCGCTGGGTTTTTAGAGACTGACTGTCTTACTACATACACATGGTTCTGGGGGTGGCGCCTGGGACTGCGGGTATCCTGGAGCAGGCCTTCAGAAAGATGCTCAACACGGCTAATTTGCTTTTACACCCTAGTCTCGAAAGAGGAGGAAAGATGTGTTGTAACAGCCCAGCTGGGCTGCTGCTCTCTGCCTAACACTGCGGCTTCGCCCTCACTTTCTTGTCAAAAGCCAGGCTGTGCGGTTGGTGTATTGCTGGGTCCCTCGTCCTGTGCCCCGTGCCCCAGGCTGCGGCCCCATCTGGCCTCTGGGGAATTAAAGCAGGTCCCCAAAGTGGGAAACGCGGTCCCATCCTCTTCACAGCTTCGTGCCAGCTTTCACCAGGGAGATGATGTGGGGGCGGGGGGATCCCAGGGGAGTCAGGGCGAAGATTGTCTCCTTGGAAACGTGCTTTCGGGGGAGCAGGCGCCCCAGCACTGGCCTCCCCAGCCTGTCTGCGGGGCCGCCGCAGAGGGAGCCTTGTGAGGCCCCTTCGCCTGCTTCCTTTTCGTCCACTCTTCTGTGGGGACTTAGTCCTGCTCAGCAAGCCTGGTGTCCGGAGAGGAAGGCACCCAAAGGCCAGGGCAGGGTCCTTTCCAGCTGATGGGAAGGGCTCTGTGCTTTTTAGAAAAGGGCCTGGCCCCTCTCCTTCCCGGAAGCCCAGCTCACCTTTCCGGTGCATCCAGGAAGCCCTGCCCCTCGGCCCGCGCCTCTCCTCCTGCCCTGGCCTTCTCAATCTCGCCTCAGGCTCGCACTGACAATTCCCTTTCCTTCTGCTTCCTCCTGTTCCCTTTCTCCTCCTCCCTCCTCCTCTTCCTTCTCCTCCTCCTTTTCCTCTTCCTCTTCCTCCCCCTCCTCCTCCACCACTCCCACCTCCTCCCTTCTCCTTCTCCTCTTCTTCCTCTTCCTCATCCTCCCTCATTCTCCTTCACCACCGCCACCTCCCCCCTCCTCCTTTTTCTTTTCCTCTCTCCTCTTCTTCCTCCTCCTCCTCCACCACCTCCTCCTCCTCCTCCCTCCCTCCTCCCCCTCCTCTTTCCTCCTCCTTCTCTATCTCTATCTCTCTCTTGCTTTTCTTCCTTCCATTCTCTCTCCTCTCCCCAGAGTCTGTCTCTCTGTCTCTCTCCCTCTCTCTCTCTCTTTCTCTCTCCCCCTCTCCCTCTCCCTCTCTCTTTCCCTCTCTTTCTCCCCACCTTTCCCTCTCCCTTCTCCCTCCCTCCCTCTTTCAATTTTTATCTCTCTGCTAAGCCACAAAGTAAAAAAGAAGCAGTGAACTTGAAGGAGGGAAATAGATTATTTTCTCTCTCGGAAACCTTTTCCTGCTCTTTTCCTTGTGGAACCACAGTATCACAGCAGGTGGGGGGCGGTCTCATCAGGCAGTGGAGGAGAGGGAGGTGATATGTCAGAAGGAAGCGTGGACTGCTCCATTCTTTGGCACAACAGATGTCTTTGGAATACTCACTTCTGCCAGTGCGTTGCGCCAGGGGATATGGAGACAGCCCACAGACCTGCCTTTGCGTGGCTAGACCACAGCCCCGGGCGGGCACGCTCCAGAACTGGGGCGGCCGGTGGGCTTCTAAGAGACGTCACAGGCATCGCTGAACCTTCTATGAAGAGTCTCTATGGTTTTCTTCAGATTCTTGAAGAGGCTTAAGATCTAAGACTGGCTTTCAAAAATCTTTGACCATGACCTATAGAAATACACACACATGCTCCTTCGCTTATGACGGGGCTATGTCCCAATAAACCTATTGGGAAGTTGAAAATCTCTTAAGTCAAAAAATTCATTGAATACACTTGACCCACTGAACATCCATAGCTTAGCCTGGCCTTCATTAAATGGGCTCAGAAGACTTTGGTAGCCTATAGTTGGGCAAAGTTGTCTCACACAAAGCGTAACTTACAATAAGCTGTTGGGTGTCTCATGTAATTTGTTGAATACTGTGCCGAAAATGGAAAACAGGGTAGTTGTATGGCTGTGCTTTTACACCGTCATAAAGTGGAAAAATCGTAAGTTGAAATGTCATAAGTTGGTGACTATTTGCACAGATCTTGATCTTGCCTCGTGTGTGTGTGTGTGTGTGTGTGTGTGTGTGAGAGAGAGAGAGAGAGAGAGAGAGAGAGAGAGAAAGAGAGTTTTCTGAATATAGATGTATCTTGAACAAAAGTTCCCCAAACAATACTTACCCTTTCTACGTGCAACTCAATGCGATATTTCTACTTTGATTGTGTTATAAACTATCCTATTTCATTAAAAATACTAATTACAACCCACGAAAATTGATTTCATGGCCCAGCAATGAGTCATAACCTCCACTTTGGAAAACTCTGATCTAAAGGAACATGCTAAGAATCACTAATCTGGGAATTCTCCTCCATCACTCGTGGGAGTGTAAATTAGCACAATTCTTAATGGAGGCCTTTTGGCAGAATCTACCAAATTTACAAAAACATATGCCCATGGACCCTGGTGTTCCATTTCGAGGAATTTATCTTACAGATATTCTTAACACTTGTACAAAATGATGTTCAAGATGATTCTTTGCAGCATTGTTTATAATGGCAAACACTGGAAAGAGCCCAAATGTCCATCATTATGGAACTGGTTAAATAACGAACAGAACATTCACACAATAGAAGAATCCTCTGCAGCTGTTAAAAAAAAATAATACTAAAAAGGAAGCTCTTAATGAACCTGACTTGGAAAGATTGCCAAGATATATCAAGAAGCAAGATGCAAAGCAGAGTATTAAAGATGTTACCTTTCAGATAAAAAATAAAAAGAGGATAATTAGACTCTCGAGTTCATATTTGCTTGTTTGGGGTTCAGTGATATGAAGTTGTTCTCTTTAAAGGCCAAAGTGGTTGAATAGCGGCTTTTTTGGATAAAACAATCCACGCCCAAAGGAAGGTTAGACACAGGTTACCTAGAGGAGGTGGGTCTTGTCAACAGTGAGGAGCGCTTGAACAGGCAGCTCGCGGGAAGGCTGGGGGTCACCCTGAGCTAAGGCAGAACCGAGGGCCACGCCGAGCCTCTTGGAGGCTGAGCAGAAGCTGCCTGCCCCTGTTCTCATACCCAAGTCCCAGAGAAGATCGGCTCTTGACCTTGGGCGAGGGGCTGGGGCTGGCTAGACCAGCCTCTGTCTAGCTCCTTCATCCTGCTTTCTTTCCAGAGACGTGTGAATGCTGTGATGAGAGCACGTACACGTTGAGCTTTTCCGCAGTTTAAAATTTTGAATGCAAACCCGTGGGGCGAAGAAAGAGTCACTGTCGGCTGTATCAGGGCTCTCTACTTGTCAGGGCTTGCTGAAGAGGCCACAGGCTCAGGAAAGCTGTCCATGGCAGCTGCCCACATCGTGTGGTCAAGCTCTGCGAGGTTCCTGGGGTCACCTGGGAAGGTGTCTTGATTTGGGGTGGGGGTGGGGATGAATTGGGGATAAAGGTGGAGCTTGGTCTGTCCACTCCAAAGCCCACGGATGTGTGTGTGTGTGTGTGTGTGTGTGTGTTTCCAATGCCAGGAAGGTCCTCGTACAACTTGCAGGGCATCCAGCAGATCCTCACAGGGCAGCGTTTCCCAGGCACTTCACCCCCATTGGTGGTGTTGCCTTGGAAACTTGCTTCCATCAGCGTGTGCAAGGGGAAACCCGACCCTCCAGGCCAGAAGCTCACACATGGACCCAACTCCATTTGTTCCTACCTCGGTAGCAGAACTCCCAAGACCTGGGTCCTCAGAATCGCTCACTCAGTCTGACTTGCTGATGAGGATGGAGATTCCCACTGTCTCTCTCTCATTCCTGCGACTCCCTCCCACCCCCAACCCTCTGTCGGTTAACCTCAAACTTGGGATGGACGGCAAGATTTTGGCCTAAACCTCATAGAAGCCAAAGATGGCGACTCTTTCATAGGAAGGCATAAAGGGAAGCATTTCAGAAGGAGGACTGGGAATGTAGGTAACCAAAGGCCAACTCTTTGGGCCACTCTGGGGAGGCTTCACCATGTCCCTTTTCATTGCGTCCTGTGCTGAAAGTGACAAGAAAAGCCACAGGGAAGAGCAGGCTGGCCTCCCAGGTCTTCTGAGTGAAAAACTATGGGCGCCGTGTGCTGGAGCCTCCTTCTCGTGGGTCACAGAAAAGGAACTGGGAGAGAATTGGAGCCTGCAGAGAGTGTACTCCGAGAGCAGTAGGTGCAGACCTTCTTTCTAAAGATGAAACCCAGGGAGACTTGAAGGAGGGATTCCCCGAAGTCAGGGGAGAAGACTGGGTTAGGCGAGTCATTGATGGATAAGTCAAGGCTTAATGAAAAGATACCAAATTGCACTTAAGTGCTTATCTTTCCTTGCCTCTTGTTCTTAAATTATGTATCCGATTTTTAAATGTGGACGTGATTAATACCACTTACGATCTCCGGCTTGGCTGCTTTAACAAAGAGTTATATTTTTAACTTAGGAAGCATAACTGAGCGGCGACTCACACCATTTTTCATCGGTTAATCAGTTGTGCGTGAAGCTTAACTGTTTGGCCCCTAAGGCCACAGGCGGAGGCCCCGCTGCCCACTGGGTGGTAATCCACCCTCATTACCAGCAGAGGCGTTTAGTGCCGCAGCTGTAATGTGCAGGGAGGGTTACTGAGGATGCAGGGGGAGGAATCTCTGCAGAAGTTGGGATGGGGAAAGGAAGCTGGGGAGCGGAGTTGCCTTGCTTTCCAGACCCGATCCCTGGAGCAGCTGGGCTTTGAAGGGGGCAGGGCTCTTAGAGGACTTGAGAAGTGAGATGCTCAGGCTGGGCCTCACTTGCTCAGTTGAGCTCAGGAGCTATTTACTGAGCACCCACCATGGGTCCGTTGAGGGAGTACAGATGGGAGGAAGATACATCCTGGCTTCATGCTGTTTTCCAAATAGCAGGGGAAAAAACTAGACTGGTAAACAGGTGGATGCGATACTCTTGTGGCTCATGCAATAATAGATGCTTGAACAAGGCACAAAAAGGGACCTCCTGAGGGGAAAATGAGGACTCCATGGAGTGGACCTGGCTGTCCTGCCGTGAGGCTGTCCTGGGTCACTGCACAGCCACCCAGTGCATTGGGAGCCTGCAGAGCATGGTAAGCTCTTACCCCAGGGATGAGAGAGTGGTTCAAATCCTGCCTCTGCAGGTTCGTGGCCTTGGGCAAGCTGCTTAACAGCTCTGTGCCTTGGATTGTTGAGTAGCACTTATTTTCCAGGGTACTGAAAGGATTATATGTTATATGTTATAGAGTGTTAGTGTTAAGCCAGGCGTGGTGGCACACGTTTGTAATCCCAGTACCTGGGGAGGCTGAGACAGGAGGATCCTGGTTCGAGGTCAGCCTCAGCTACTTAGTGAGGCCCTTCACAACTGAGACCCTGTTTCAGAATAAAGAATAAAAAATAGGACTAGGGGTGTGGCTTGGAGGTAGAATGCCTCTGGGTTCAATCCCCAGTACTGCAAAAAAAAAAAAAAATGTTAGCATTGATGGTGATGATGAAGAAGAGGGATGGGAAAAGTAATTGTTTAGAAAGCAGGACCATATTCTTAGAGGATAAAAAGCCAGGCAGGTAGCCGGGCATGGTGGTAAGAGCTCGACTGGTAGGAGGCTGGGCATGAAGTTGACAAGCAGATATCAAAAACCACTCAGCCAGCCAGGCGTGGTGGTGCAGGCTTGTAATCCCAGCATTCGGGAGGCTGAGACCGGAGGATCCGGGTTCGCGGCCAGCCTCAGCTACCTAGTGAGGCACTCTGCAACTTAGTGAGACCCTGTTTCAAAATAAAGAATAAAAAATAGGGTTGAGGGTATAGCTCAGAGGTAGAATGCCCCTGAGTTCAATCCCCAGTACCACAAAAAAAAAAAAAAAGCCAGGCAGGTGATAGAAAGCCCAGCCCAGCTTGGTTTTTGCAAATGCGGAATTTATTGACAATGGACCAGGATCTGGTTTCTCTCTCTTTCTCTGTTGTCTGCTCTCTCTGAGTTGACACCATTCTCAACTCTCTCTATGACCTCCCCAAGTGGGGACTGCAGCCTTCCACTATAAGTCAGCGGGCAATCATAACAAGTCTTTGTTCTGCACTCCCAGGAAGGGCCCTCGGAGGGACCCCGGTAGGGTTCAGCCGATGTCTGACCCTGGGCCACTTGTTGAGGTCAAGGGGCTGTGACGACACACTGGTCTTGTCATCTAAAATACGCCCTCTATGGTTTCTGCCTCTGGCTGCCATATTGGAACAAGAACCTTAAGACTAATATGGGATGATTGCAAAATGTGGTCAGATTTAATATTTTCTTTCTTTCTTTCTTTTTTTTTTTTTCGGTAATGGGAATTGAACTCAGGGGCTTTCTACCTCCGAGCTATACCCCCAGCCCTATTTTTTTATTCTTTATTTTGAAACAGGTTCTCGCTAAGTTCCAGAGGTCCTCACTAGGTAGCTGAGGCTGGCCGTGAACCCGGATCCTCCGGTCTGAGCCTCCCAAATGCTGAGATTACAAGCGTGCACCACCACGCCAGGCTCTTTTATTTCTGATCTTTTAACTTTGCCTTCCCATACCCAAAAAGTGATAGCCATGTTTTAGCAACTTGCCTGTGTTGTCTTCCCAGAACATTCAATTTTTCAGTTATAGAAGCAATAGCTCTTTCTTTTCCCATTAAGACTTCATTGGTTTATCAATATTTAATTAAGGATTTATAAAAACAAATGCAGCTGACAAACAGGTGTGGGGACAAAAAGGCAGCACTCTCTGGGTGAGATTCTGCTTAACTCCCGGGGCACAAGAGCAGGGGTGTCTTGGAGCCAGAGCAAGGCTGTGCGCGAGGGGTTTGTGCATTTCACAGACCACAGAAAAAGAATAGGTAAGTTCATTTAAGAATGTTCCCTGCTTGGGTTTACTCTCAAATAGCTGGCAGAGCTGGGCCAGCTGCAGTCGCTGTTGCGGGAGTGAGCTGGGCCCGTATAGAAAGAACAAGAGGGAGGGTGAGTTCTGGATTCCCTTGAGAAGAACCAAGAGTCCCAGAGAGTCCCAGAGATGTGAGTTTGCATCCAGACCTGATGGCCAGGGGCTGTGGATATCCGAGCTGAGAAGGGGAGAGACCCAGGGCAGAGTTTCTGGTAGGGAAGCATGGCCCCCAGCCTGCCCTCTCTAAGTCATTCCATCAGGACATAATGGGCAAGAGAAAAGAATACTACCTTCTGATCCCTGGTAGCAGAACAAAATGAGCCCCAGCTCACAATTGGGAGTTTACCTTGGGTGGACGGAGAGGAGTGCTCAGAGGAGTTGCCCACCCAGGAAGACCAAGGAGGTACAGGTCCCTTTGCCCCGGAACCCAGCAAGGCCCAACAGATTCTCACTCCTCTTAGACCTTGCATGGAGACCGGTGTCATCTACAATTAACACCATCCAATCCTGCCCCCGACGGAAGCAGGCATCAACTGTGAGTGCTAGGACGAGGTGGCCTCAGAAAACCCCAGCCACAGGCTGAGCAGGACTCACAAGCCCCACCCATAAACGGGGACAAAAATACCCGCGGCACATATTGCGGGGGGATTAAACGAGAGAGGCGCCAGCACGTTCCCAGCGCAGAGCAGGCTCTTGGTCTCCTCTCTCTCTCACCCACGTCTTTCTGTTGTTCATCTGTGCATGGGGAACTGAGAATCACGGACGGGAAGCGACTCGCCTTGTGTATATGACACCAGAGTGGCAGAGTCCCGAGTCTTCCCCTTTTCTGCCGAGCTGCTTGGTCCCTTGCACCGGGCAGGCTGCCAGCCTCTCTAAGAGCCCGCTGCCCTCCCCGCTGGGATGGGCAACCTGGAAGCCCTTCACCATGGGTTACTGCAAGGTGAGAAAGGCCTCAGTTTAATAATGTAGCAGAGATAAAAAAAAAAAAAAAAAAAGCGCAGGCCAGAGGGAGGCCGTAGAAATACCTAGTTACTAAAACAATATCAGATAATGACCTTTTAAACCAGCTGCAGCTCGGGGAACCTGAGTGGAGCCGGGTAATGATTACAGCTCAGGGCCTAACGAGGAGGCCATCACTTATTTATAACGCTGCTGCGCTCCGGCTTTTATTGCACACGTGCCCCTGTGTCTAGGCAGGTGGGTGCCTTTCATAATCCGAGCAATAACCGAGTCAATTTGGCTGGTTGTCTGGGCTGGGGAATGGCTGGGATGAGGAAGTGAAGAGTCGGGCGGGTGTGGTCCCCAGACGCACTGGCACTGGGGCGAGGGAAAGGGTGGTAAGCGCTGGAGTTCCCAGAATCCTTTGTTCAAAGTGGATTCAGTTTCCAGGGACACATCAAGCAGACACGGGGTTGTTGCCTTTGTGATCGTGGTGGCCATATCTGTTGTTTATTATTTATGATCATTCTTATTACCTTTATTTATTGAGCGCACTGGGCTTCTGAGGTGGTCCCTAGGTGATCTCAACCAATCTTGGGATTTTTTAAATACTATTTAGATGTTAATAGGTCTCAAATTTATTTCCAGCCCAGTCTCTCCGCTCACAGCAAACACATACTTTGTCTCTGGATCTCTCCCCTGAAATATTGGGTTAGATGTCCTCCTTAGTCATAGGGTATTCAAATGGAAGGGCTCAATCTTTACACCATGGTAAATAGCATTCTGATCTACCAGTTGTACCAGCCGACAAATACGGGTGATCTTTAATCTCTCCCTTTCCCTCCTGGCCCTGGTCTAGTCTGTCCACTGACACTGTTGGCTCCAGGTGCCTTCTGGATCTGTCCACTTCTTTCTGCCTCCACCATCTGGTCCCAGCCCCCATCATCTCTTGCCAAGCGGCAAAACTAACAGGCAGCCTTGTTCCAAAGCTCCTTCTCACCCATTCTCAGTTGAAATCTGATCATCTCCCTTCTTAATTTGCAGCCTACCCGTGCCTTCCCAGTACCCTAAAAATAAAGCACAAACTTGGTTCCAAGACCATCAGGTCCCACATGCTCTGCTCCTTGCTCTCCGCTGTGACCTCATCTGCTCCAGTCCTCTGCTCTCAGTATTCTGCAGACATGCTGACCTCCTTGCCGGCCCTTTGATAGACTCTGTCTGTTCCCTTCTCAAGCCCTGGAGGTTGCTATTCCCTCTTCCTGGAGGGTCATCTTCCCCCAGACCCTGCCCTGGCTGGCTCCTTCTCATCAGTCAGGTTCCACTAATGCCACCTGTGCAGAGATGTCTCCCAGCTCACCTCAGGTGAGGTAAGACCCCCTGGCGCTCCTCACCCTATCATCCTGCTTTCTCACGTCTAGCACTCCTCATTATCTGAGATTGTCTTGCTTATTTGTTTATGAATCCACATCCCCATGCACCAAGACGTAGACTTTACTGGGATCAAGAACCAAGTGTGCCAGGGTTCTGCCGCTCTGAACAGGGCACAGCCGGCTCCTGATAAACATTTACTGAGTGAATTCACACACCAGTGTCTAATTTTAACAGTAACCTAGCAAAAGGAGATTCACTTGCTCGGCTTTACAGGAAGTTCAAGTTCAAAGATGCCAAGGGTCAGCCGGGCGTGGTGGCGCACGCTTGTAATCCCAGCATTCGGGAGGCTGAGACCGGAGGATCCAGGTTCACGGCCAGCCTCAGATACCTAGTGAGGTCCTCCGCAACTTAGTGAGACCCGGTTTCAAAATAAAGAATAAGAAAAAATAGGGCTGGGGGTATAGCTCAGAGGTAGAATGCCCCTGAGTTCCATGCCCAGTACCGAAAAAAAAAAAAAAAAAAAAAGATGCCAAGGGTCATTCGAGCTTGTATACGGCAGAGATGAAGTTCAAACCCAGTTTTGTCTTGCTCTAGCATTCTTTTCCCTATAACCATGTGACCCTCCCAAGACAAACCCACTGGATGCTGCTCCGAGATCCCTTTGCAAAGTGTTCCTTGGCTGGCTCAAGGTCATCCTTGAAGAGGGATGATTGTGTGTGTGGTCTCTGCCGTTACCACCATCATCACCTACCCTGGAAGCTGCAGGTGCAGGGACAAGTGTGAGTGTGTGTGTGTGTGTGTGTGTGTGTGTGTGTGTGTAGAGGTAGAGGAGTAGGTAGGCAAGTGGAATGAGTACTGGCTGCTCTAAAGTTCTGGATTCTCTTCACAGGGACCACGTCATTGTCTCTGATGGCCAACAGCCAGGTTATTTAGGGGAATTCATACATTTAATTACACCCAGCTATTAATACAACCAAGGACAATGTCAGAGAACAGAGAAGTCCAGAGGCCCGAGAATGGAGCCATACGGGTAGCTACTTGATCGCAAGGATTGGATGCTGTGTTTCCAGGTGGTGACACAGGAGGGGACAAATTGCCCCTTTTTTGCACCCCCGTTACCTGCATCTGCTCTTGTTCTCTGTGTGGTGGGTGGGAACCTCCTTCGCTGTAAATTCTTTGAGGTTCTGGTTCTATCCTACCACCCTCTGTTTTTGCTCTGGTACATTCCGTTTATTCTGCCTCATCCGATGCTGGGGACTGAGGGATGACCTTGTCACAACTTGGCAAAGGATGGCTGGATTCAGGGTCACAGTTTTGCCACCTCAGTTTGGAGTCAATGGTCCTGCCCATTTAGGGGCACCCAGTAGCCTTGACAGGGGTAATCTGGGCTCTCCTAAGCACCCTCGAAAGATCATTTTCATTCTAGGGAAAGGCATTTTTACTAATGGTATCTTGGTTCTCTCAGCTTCCATTGCCTCTTCCGTTCCTTATAATTTGGATCTAGTACAATTAATCAGACTGCAAAAGAGTCCGGGAACATTAAGCAGAATTTGCCATTTTCATGCAAAACTGAAAGACATGGCTATTTCACATGTAGCGATTAGACATTTTTATGGCCAACCTATCACGTTACACACTACAGATTTCCAATAAATAAAGCAAAGCTGGAAAGGGGGCTGCCAGTTGTATGACAATCCAGCTAACAATATCTTGGACAGAACAGTGCTTTTGTGACATCTAATTTACTCAATTACATGAGTGATCATGTCACTCTCTGCTTAAGCTCATTCAGTGTCTCTTCATAAATTAAAACAGAGAGTGAATACCTCAGTACCCCCGCACCCTGCACCCATCTCAGAGCTAAGAGAATATTCTTGAGCGCCTCCTGCCCCAGGCTGAGCATCTCACAAGGCAAGGACCACACCCCAACTTTTTTTTTTTTGGTACCTCTTGTCTAATACAAGGCCTCTCTCTCATCCCAAGAGAACCTAGCAGAGGTCTGATGAGTGACCGAGTGATCGACTTGAGATATTGCGGTCAGGGGCAGGGATGGACATCTCGTGGATCTAACATGAATCATGTTTTAGCCGTAATTCACAAAGGCACGTTTCCAGATGTTTAATGCATCACCTGGAATTTTTTCTATCTCAGCACAGTCCCTTAAACCAGGGCCATTAAATTAAAATTATGCCAATTTAACCATCCATGCTGTGACAGAGATTGAGGGGATGTACACGCAGAGAGAAAAGGAAGGAGGAAAGGAAAGAGAGGGAGAGAGAGAGAGAGAACTGAAGGTCTAGAGTAGGGGCAGCAATAGTCTCTCCTCTCTTCTGCTTCCCTGTTGCTCCTCGCAGCCTGAACCTGTTGTTCTCAGAGTACAGTTTAGATTAGTAATGTAGTCCAGCCATTACACCTGAATCCATCCCATTCTTCCCCTAAGTGAGAGAAGACTTTCTTCTAGGTGTGTTTGGCACACTCGAGCAACCCAGATGGTTTGAGCATTCCCGTGGCGTTTATCTGAGTTCCAATAGCCAACAAGAGCCATTGTCTTTTGTTACCTGGCCTTTGTCTCAGGGGTAATCCTGTCTATATTTATCGAGGAAATATGATCGTGGGGACTGGACTCCCTACATGTTGTCGTCCACTCATAAGCTTCTGCTCTGAGCTGCCCGTCATGCAACCAGGAGACAGTCTTTCCCTTAATTCGAGTTAACCCCAAGCCTCATTTGCTGTACTTCTGGGGAGACCAGACTTGCCTGGTGATGCCTTTACCTGGATGGCCCTTGTCACATGCTCTGAGCCAGCAGCTCTGTGTCCCGGGACAACTCTTGAGAAGAGTTTTAAGCCTAAGAAGCGCTTGAAGACAACAGAGAAGTGTCTGGTGTGGTTTAGGGAACAGAAATCGACATGAATGCGGATGCGGTCTTTTTTTAAGGCAGAGCGACTCCTCTGAGGAGGACATTGGGCTGGAGTCTGTGTGTCAGGTTAGAGAGGAGTGACTGAGAGAGGAAACAGAGGATCTTCCTCCCAACCAGAACTTTGGCAAGAACAGGAATTCGGCTGCCTCGTCCAGTTGATTCTGGGATGGAGACTTAAATCTCACAGGGTCGGGCGGGCTAGGTTGACACAGGAGTGGAGTGTGGGAAAGCTTGTTGTTGCAGGAGTGAAGGAACAAGGAACATCTTTGGGTATTCTTCAATGTAGTCTGGGACTTGGAGAGAGTGTGTGTGTGTGTGTGTGTGTGTGTTATGCATGATGACTGAAACATAGGGATGTTCCACCTCTGAGCTGCACTCCCAGCCCTTTTCATTTCATATTTTGAAGCAGGCTCTTACTAAATTACCATGCACCGGCCTTGAGCCTGCAATCTTCCTGTTTTAGCCTCCCAAGTACTGAGATGACAGGCATGCTCCACCATGCCCTGGCTTGAAAATTTGTATTTCTATGCGAAATTTCCACTTTTTTGTCAACGTGATTTACTTTTTTTTTTTTTTTTCACAGTACTGGGGATTGAACCCAGGGGCATTCTACCTCTGAGCTCCACCCCCAGATCTATTTTTTATTCATTATTTTGAAACAGGATCTTGCTAAGTTGTGGAGGGCCCCACTAAGTAGCTGAGGCTGGCTGCGAACCTGCAATCCTCTGGTCTCAGCCTCCCAAGTACTGGGATTACAAGTGTGTTCCACCATGTCCAGCTTGGGCCACCATGCCCGGCTCTGACTTACTTTATGATGTGAGACTATAATGCACCAATAAAAGCACATTAAAATTGTAAAATAAAAACTAAATACATAAAAAAGATTTGAAAATAAGTAAATATTAGCAGGAGATTTTTAAACACACTGTCCAGTGCCTGCTCCCGTGACTGTGGGCAGCGTGGGACTCGTGGGTCATTTGGCTTCTGGAGATTGAGGTCTGGCCCGGATGGCCTGATGAGGCTCCTGGGTTGACCTCCGGTGAGTGACCAGGAGTTTCTGCTCCTAGTCAGGAGGCATGGGAAACGCTGCTAGAATTGAGACACATTTCAGACACGTTCTCCTCCTTTCTGTTTTTATTTTTGGTACTGGGGATCGAACCCAGGGGCATTCTACCTCTGAGTTACACCCTCAGCCCTTTGTAAAAGAAAAAAAAATTTTTTTTCTTTTTTGAACAGGGTCCTGCTAAGTTTCTGACGGTTTTGGTAAGTTGCTGAGGCTGACCTCCAGCCTGTGATCCTCCTGTCTCGGCCTCCCAAGTACTGGGATTACAGGTGTGCACTTGCATGGCCAGCTTCCTCTTTCTTCTTACTTGAGAAGTTTCACCGGGACACTCCCAACGTGTAGGCTGTGCTGGCGATAGTAGTGACCTGGTGGCCTGTTTACAGAGCGTGGGGCTCCAGCTCTGCTGGCGTTGGCGCCTAAATTCTCTTTCTAAGCTCAGGGTCCCTGGTGCTGTCAGAGGGAGAGGGTCCTCTTCTCTCTCTTGCTCATGGTTTATCTGACTTGGTTAGCCAGAAGGCAAGGCCCTGCATCATTTCAGGGGTGCTGGCCAGAGCTGGACTCCTGGCATCCTTAGGAATTGTTGTCCCACGGGATGAGCCTCTCCTGATGCTCTGCTGGCATTCAGACAGAGTCCCCAGGGAATGGAGGCCCCTGCCCAGTTTTGCAAAACAAGAAAGCTAAGCAATTCATGTGGCTCTGTTGGTTTCTGGGGAGAAGCAAAGCGTTCCTGCTCTCTTCCCATTTGAAACAGCCAGGAGCAACTGACCCGCCTGCCTGCTATCTCACCAGGGCTTCGTGTTGGCGGGCAGAGGGGGCAGGAGGCCAGCAGGGAGGGAGAGTTCGGGCAGATGGAGGCATAGTTGGCGGTGGAGACCGGCGCATGTGGGCAGTCTAGAAGGAGCTTGGCCAGAGGCCCCCGAGGAAGCAGGAGCACTTACGGAGCTGCAGGGAGACAGGGAGGGGCTGATGGCCTCGGGGAGCCCCAGGGAGGCCCGGACAGCATGGCACTAAAGACCCGCTCCACCCGAGCCTCTGCATTAGCGGTGCCAGTCACAGGCGGGTTACTCGGCCCCTCGGAGCTTTAGTTTCCCCATCGATAAAATGTAGGTAATAACTGCCTCTCAAGGTGCTGATGAGCTAATGTGTAAGCGAGCTGGAAGCTCCATAGATCCTTGTACCTAAGTGAGATGATTATTATGTTTACCTAGTTTTATTCCACTTCTCAAGTGCTTTTTTTCTTCTTCTTCTTTTTCTTTCAAACCTTTAAAAGCAAAAATTTTAAAGACAGATCAAATGGAAGAGGTCAGGGAAGTGAGCACAGGGCTCCTTGTCAGGCTTTGTCGTCTCTTGTGCGGGGCAGGAAACTGTCGCCTCTGCTCCTAACCAGCCTCCCTGGTACCCAGCCTCACCCCTGAGTCACCCTCGGCACAGCCTCCGGAGGGAGGCTTCTAAGCTGCACACCTTCCTCATGGTCTTGTTTTACAGCCTTTGCTTCCGAAGAGGTGTGCAGTGAACTCCGGGGCTGGATCTGGAGCTGGGCCTGAGAAATGGTGGGGCACAGTTGTGGCTTTGATGGTGCGGGCTAGGGCTCCTCCACCCCTGCAGGGTGAGGGCCACGGCTCCCCAATCTCCTCTTCCTCTTCCCACCCACCCTCAGCACTGATTGGCTGACGCTGCCCTCAGACCACACCCCTTCTTCACCTACACTACCCAAGGTGTCCTATCTTCTTCCTCCATACCTTTATGACTCAGCCCTTACAGGGTTGCAAGTGCTGGAAAGCCAACTCAAAGGAGCTTATAGGACAGGGGAATTAGTTAGGAGGGTCGCAGGTTCAAAGCCAGCCTCAGCAACATAGTGAGTCCCTCTCTTCAACTTACTGAGACCCTGTTTCAAAAAATCTCTCTCTCTCTCTCTCAGGGCTGGGGTGTTGCTCAGAGGTAGAATACCCCTGGTACCACAAAAAAGGGAGAGATTTATTGATCCACAAAACTGAGAAGTGCCATGTTTTCCCACACTGCTGGATCCGGGTGGCTGGACAATCCCTGATCCCTCTCTCCTTTTTGCCCTGCTCTCTTCTCAGTAGACTTCCCAAGGTGGCAGCAAAGGCAGCTGCCCAAAGAGGTTCAGGGTTAAAATGTGGACCACGCACATCTCCCACAGTAGGGTCAACAAAAGGCTCTAGGCAGAGGCTCGGGAGGCTGGCGTGGGTTATGTGGACGATGCTTGGAGCTGGGGCTGCGGGGCAGGATGAGGGCCGGTGTTTGGCCCAGGTTGGGAAGGGCGTGAACCTGGCTGAGTCACTAGGACTCAAGGGGGAGGGGTTGCTATTTTACCAGAGCAGAATCAAGGTGCTTGTACTAGAGAGAGGGGACCGTAAGTTTCCGACTAGCAGAAGAGCAGGTTCTAGCCCATTTCCTCGACCGTTCCCATCACCCCAGTGGTGTCTACATGCTTTCCACTGCCCTGTGGTTCTTGTCCCAGTTCGGGATGAAGTTTTTCTCCTGCATCTGGGTCCCTCCCACTCTGAGTGCTCACCCACTGAGTACATGCCCAGCTGGAGGCTCGTGGGCAAAAGGAGGCCCACCGAGCAGAGGCTGGAGCCCCCTGGCAGAGCCGGGAGTTGTGGTCCTGGTGGTAGGCATAGACCCTTGCTGGGCACACCAGCCCAGGTCCCCAGGGGTCAGGTAAGACCCAGCATTGGGGACACTCTTTGGTGGCCTGAGATGGTCATATTGTGGACAAGATATCTGGAGAACCTGCAGGTGGGTACACAGCCCAGCAAGGGGAAGGGCCAACAGTCCAAGATTACAGGAACAGGTCCCTTCCCAGAAGCCAGCCCCACAGCCCCCTTAGCGGGCTCACCCCGGAAGCTCTTCTTTCCTTTTTAAGCAACTCTTCTTGTCCTCCTCGAACCCTTGGTCCGCCATCTTGAGCCGACCACCTACCCCCCATTGGGGATTTGCTAAACACGCCCATGAACCAACCTCTCCAAAGGCACTAACTCCAGAAACAGGATCATCATCCGTCAGGGCACAGACTACAAGAAAATTGTTACTGATGATTAAAAAAAAATGTAGGAGCCGGGCGTGGTGGCACATGCTTGTAATCCCAGCATTTGGTAGGCTCAGACCGGAGGATCCAGGTTTGAGGTCAGCCTCAGCTGCTTAGTGAGGCATCCCGCAACTTAGTGAGACCCTGTTTCAAAATAAAGAATAAAAAATAGGGCTGGGGGTATAGCTTGGAGGTAGAATGCCCCTGAGTTCAATCCCCAGTACTGCCAAAAAAAAAAAAAAAAAAAAATGTAGGTCTGTGAATACTGTTTTTTAACAAGTGATGAGGTTTCAAGATTATCCCTCCCCAGCCATTCGAAGCTGCTTTTGTGGGTGGGAGAGAAGAGGGTATTACCTGTGGGTGGCCTGTGCCCATGGTGTAGCCCCGCTACCTGGACACCCTGGGGAGGCCGTACCAGTCCTGTCAATGTCCCCTGCTGTGCTGTGGTAGAGAGACAGGCAAGATTCGTTGCTCTAGACGTTCAGCAGGAGTTCTATCATGCCGAGCCCTTGATGCTACCGGTGCTATCTGGCTGATTTCTGGGTGAAATTGGGGTGCATCCCATGCTGTCCCCAGGTGGGGGCCAAGGGAAGGGCGGCTGCTCCCCCTCTGCCTGACAGCCTGCTCTTCCTCAGCGTGGGTCTCACATACTACCATCCTTTCCAGCAACGGTGAGGGCTCCGTGCAGTAGCTCTTCCCACCTGAGCTGAGGACGGCGTTGGGTGCCCAGGCTGGAGCTTCCTGGGAGAACCTTCTGGATCCCGTCTCCTTTGAGCTTTCTGGGGGATATTTGTATATCATGAATTAAGAACAATTTTCAGGCTGTTCTTCAAGCAATTTCTTAAGAAAATGGCTCAGGCGAAATTAGCTATTCTGAATAATTCATTTGCCTTCTTCCGAACCTAAATTTGCTCTTCCCTTAATGGAGAATTAGCCAGATGTGGGGCAGGGAGAGATGGCAGCTCATATTAAAGTTGCTAAAGAACCAAATGAGGCTGGAAACCTTTTGGGATGAAAAAGTGTCTTCTTCTGCCAACTGTGTTGATAGAACTGGTTGGAGAGGGGGGCATCACTGTCTGCTGCTGGACAGAGCTGTGCTCCACGCTTAGTTTCTGGGAGGGTCTGCAGGGCCTGAGGGCTGAGCTCTTGGGTACAGAGGTCTCTCTGCTGTGACTTCCTCTGGCTTCCAGAGAGCTGGTGGGATAGGAAGATTTGGTTTCTTCATGACCGCAGTGATTATAGGGCGAGGCAATTTTCTAGACAGGAGTCCAGATGTTGAGAACCGAAGGGATCAGCCAGGTGTGGTGGCGCATGCTTTGAATCCTAGTACTGTGGAGGCTGAGACAGGAGGATGGCGGGTTCACAGACAGCCTCAATCACTTAGTGAGGCCCCTTGCAACTTAATGAGACCCTGTTTCAAAATAAAAAGGATAAGCCGGGTGTGACAGTGCACGCTTGTCATCCCAGTACTTGGGAGGCTGAGACAGGAGGATGGCAGGTTCGTGCAGCCAGCCTCAGCTACTTAGTGAGGTCCTCTGCAACTTAGTGAGACCCTGTTTCAAAATAAAGAATAAAAAATAGGGCTGGGGGTGTTGCTCGGAGGTAGAATGCCCCTGGGTTCAATCCCCAGTACTGCAAAAATAAATAAATAAAAATAAAAATAAAGATAAAATAGCTTAGAGGTAGAATGCCCCTGGGTTCAACACCCAGTACCATAAAAAGAAAGAAAGAATGAAAAAAAGAACTGGAAGGATCTTCAGAGTCAAGCAGCCCAGTGTTTTGGGGACTTCTTTGATTCACATACCCATAACTTTGATGAATTTTTGCCAGATGGATTTACTCTCTGTGTTATCATTAATTCACTTTAAAAAATTTTAAAAATATATTCATTTGTTCAAGTTTAAATCACTATAGTATAAGGAAAACCAGATGTATGTAATAAATAGAAGGTGACTGTCAAAATGAATCAATGAAAATCAATGAAAAAATATTAAGCTTTAGCTGAAATCTGTTTTTTGTGCATCATGTGTTTGAGAGGTGTTGAAGAAACTCCATACCCAACCCAAAACTTGCTACAATCAAGGCAGCAGAGGATTGAAAGGGAGTTGAACAGGCCGTGCATACCTCTCAGTCACTCAGCGTGACAAGCTGTGGGATCTGGCCCCCCAGTGGTGCCTGCCTCTGTACCCTGCACACAGGAAACCCTCTACCTGTCAACCCTCCACTCCCATTTTGCAGAAAGTGTGACTAAGGAAGGCTTGTACATGGAGTAGTATTCTCAAGATGTGCAATGTTTGCTGGAGACAGCACAGACTGGAGCCCAGGTTTTAGGACCGTGTAAGACACTGAGATGGTTGGATCCTGAGTCCACCTGGAAACCCAACAAATGATTCAGATTTCAAGCCAAGAGCATTGACAAAACAAAGATCCCATCAATAAATAAAGAGGACCGAGATTCAAAGGGAGTGGTGATGGTTTTGTTTCCCAAGCTTTAGAGGAAGGGAGTGTACTTGGAGCAAAATTCTGGTGGAGATGAGAAAGGTCTACAGAGTTGTCACAGGACAATTTATATCAAGACCTAATGAGGTCATCAACATGGGAAAACTCAAAAAGGCATTAGTCATGTCCAGTCTTGAGGAAATTTCCAAGATAGAGGAGATCAGAAAAGTGATAGAAATGAGGCCAGAAGAAGAAGAAGAAAAAAAATCAACATACTCCAGAGGACATCTCAAGACTTGAATGAAAAATGAAGGTCTCGTTCCTTTATACCTGTGCTGCCGAATTCCCTTCTCTCTTCTTCCTCCTCCACTGCCTTGGGCTCAGGGACTGGCAGAACCCTGGTGGGGGGAATCGCTCTTCTCCATTCTGAACTGGCCTGCCTGCAGCTGCATGCCGGATGGTAAGCAGGGAACCAAAGGGTCACAGGGACGTTGTTGTTCTCCTGTGTGGAAGATCCACATGGAAAACCCGAGGGCATGGTGCTGATAGGCCTAGCCGCTTTGCTCCAGGGGCCCTGTGGAAGGACGCAGCTTCTGACACCTCGTGACATTTTAGAAGCTGCAGGGAGCTTTGGTGAGGATGTCATCAGAGCTGGCTTGGTACTGCCATGGGAGGAAAAGGCTGCTTTTTAAAAATCTTTCTTCATTTGTCCCTCCCTCTTGCCCTTGGCCTGCTGGTTCCTTAGGACAGGTTACTGGTGGTGGCTGGTGTCTCCCCAAGCTGAGGTTTCTTCCTAGAGATTGCCGTAGCCTTCTACAGTGCCAAAAGGTGGCATTGAAGGCCTTCACCAGGGCCATATGGCCGAATGGCTAGCCCTTTACCAGTACTGAGCCAAAATTCATCTTTCTGGGCTAGCCTGGCGGCACTCAGCCTGCTTGGGCACCTTACCTAGGTACAGTAGACCCTTGGTTCCTCACAAGGCAGATACTGGTGAGAACCCCTGCCGAGTCCCCACATGAGATGAAGTTGGGCATCCTGGAATTGGGTCTGGAGCCTTCTTTCAAGAGGGAGGGGGTAGTACTGCTTGTTTGTGAGAGGGAGAGATTGTGTGAGAATGTCATGGCCAAGAGTTCTGGGATCCAGGCAAGGTAAATAAGATGGCTCCTCGCTGAGAGTGCCACACCCACACCTACTTTGGCAGGTCAAGGATTACAGAGGAGCCTTGCTCAAAAACGTTTGAAGCCGGGAGTGGTGATGCACGCTTGTAATCCCAGTACTTGGGAGGCTGAGACAGGAGGATTGCAGGTTCGCAGCCAGCCTCAGCTACTTAGTGAGGCCCTCTGCAACTTAATGAGACTCTGTTTCAAAATAAAGAATGAAAAATAGGACTAGGGGTGTAGCTCAGAGTTAGAATGCCCCTGGGTTCAATCCTCAGTACTGCAAAACAACAACAACAACAAAAAATTGAGTACTCTGTTCCGGGGAGGGTAGACAGTGTAAGAAGATCTGCTAGCAGTAGCCCTAAGTCTTGATACCAACATCTTCAAAGAAGGTAATAGCATCTCTCCAGGAGGCAGATGGCCTAAAAGCTCTATGGGAGAGGTGTGTATGTGTGTGTGTGTGTGTGTATGTGTGTGTGTGTGTATGCGTGTGCATGTGCGTGCATGTGCATGTGTGTGTATACGTGTGTATGTGTGTGCATGTGCGTGCATGTGTGTGTGTGTATTTCATGTCTGGATAGATGTATTTAATGGGTATGTAGGATGCATGTAGTAGCATGTTGTATGCAATGTGTGTCTGGTGGGATGGAACAGATGGGTGTGTGCAGACAGGTGTGTGCAGATAGGAGCAGAGAATTGCCAGAAAGGAGAAACTCCCAAGACGCAACATGCAGTCCCAAGGATGGCCTGAAATAAAGGCGCCAGAGCTGATGCTGGATGAGGTGGACCGCTTTCCAGGACAGCTTCACCTGCAGCCCGAGCTCAGACTGACTTGTTAGCAGAGACCGCCGACCATCCACGCAGGCAGTGAGAAGGGCTGCTCTTCGGAAGGGATCTTTCTTTATCAAAAAGGCAAGACCTATCAGAGGAAGACTCCTGACAAAGAGATGCTAATTGGTTCGTGTGCTTCCACAGACAGACATTCTCACCAGAGTGGTAAATAAATGAATAACCGAAAGGAAGGAGGAACCTCTTAGAAAAGGCAGCCCCTCAACGTAGGCACAGGTTTTATTTTTAATCCCTAGAATTCTGACTTTTTGAAAAGAGCTTGACTTGGCAGCAGCAGAAGAAAGTGTGTAAGTGACTGCTACAACATCTGACTGTGGCTTGGCACGGCTTCCCATCGGAGATGACTGAGCAAATGGAAAGAAGGGTTCACGGAGGGTTAATAAAGCTTTATTGCAAAAACCAAACAAAGAATTCATGGAATGAAATGATAATGGGGAGCTGTCCAACAACATTCTTTGGGATGCATCCAAGACTGTAATCAGAGGCAAGCTAATTCAGTACTAATTTCAGGAAAAAATGGGGGGAGAAATGGATAATTAGAAAAGAAAATGGAAACACTAGAGGAATCATAAAAACATAAATTAGGTCCCAAAATACTGACACAATTAATCACAGCCAGGGTGAATCAAACCTCATCCTACCGGAAGAATTGAATATTGCATAAAGTATACAAAAGAGGGATGAACTGGAGGGCATATAACAGGCTATAACTAAAAGAAAAAGAAAAGAAAAAAACACTTGTCAGAAATTAACAACCAAAATGCAAGAGAGAAAGAACATCTTCATTAACCAGTAGGGATAAAAAATGGACTCAGGAAATACAACAAATGCCGGTACTCCTCAAAGCCCAGTCTCCTTCTATTGAAATTACAGCCATAACTTTCAAAAATCTTTTTTATTTTTTCTCTCTCAGGAACAGAATGATTCATTGTATATGAAAAAGAAGAGAGAACAGAGGAAATAATTAAAGCTATAAAAAAATTCCCAATTACAAAGCATCAGAGTCCAGATGGCTATAACATAGCTTCACCATGAAGAATCAACTTGGGGGTGGCGGGGAGGGGGAGACCTCAAGAAGAATTCACCCCAAGGACATTTCCTTCCTCCTACAATTAGGGTTTCTTAGGACCCGAAGGGAATAGGCAAGGTTCCCTGTTTTGCTCATCCTAATGTGTTGGCGCTCTATTTTGAGAAAGGAAGACAATCATAGTCTTCTCAGAGAAGCAGAAACTGGAATCACATCCCAGGAGAAGCAGTTGAAAAAGGAAGACAGGTTGAAGACGAAAGGTCTCAGAGGCGGGCAGGAGTCGTCATAAGAAAGAAGTTTCCCTGACAGGGAGTTTGCCCTAAGTCTGATTTGAACCCAGGCTGCTCAAAGCCGAAATGTCCTGTCCTGGGGGGTAGTGAGCGCTCCATCCCAAACCCAGGCTGCGCAGTCTTCCTGGCAGAAATGTTGAGGAGGGTTCAAGCACTGAATTTGAATGGTCCTATTTAATCCTGTGTCTTATGATTCTGTGACTGCTGCAAGGCTAACCCAACTTAAACCTTCCCAGAAAGACTAAGTGATATTATATTGAAGATTTTTTTTTTCTAGTGGAAGAGAGGGTTCCTGGGCTAGCTTTTCAACAACTGGCCTTCTTGGTAGGAGCCTGTAGTTAGCCAGGAGAACCTCAAGTACACTGTCTCCCTTGGAAAGCAGAATTGGGGTGGGAGAGTGCGGAGCTGAAAAAGGACATCATTTCCTGTTCTGAGACTGGACTTCCTTGACTTAGGTTATTGTGGGGTCTCAGGAGCAGCTCCCAGAGGCAAGAGTTGAGGGGTTAGTCAAAGAGAGGGCCCTTAGTTACCTTCCTGGTGCTGGGCACTATACTAAATGAATCTGTCTTGCATCATCTCGAGGCAATTCTATGAGTTACAAACCGTTTCCCTCAGTAGAAGAGGTGCGGAAATGTAGCCACCATGAATTTCAATGACCTCTGATAGGTGTGTGTGGGGGGGGATGGGATTTGAACGTAGGTTGTCTGTCCTAGAAGTGGGTGTCCTGCCCCGGTCACCTCCGACTCCGGCCTCCATCCTTGAGGCTGGCGGTGCCATCCTGTTGGCACAGTGTTGCAGTGTGAGATGCCCCTGGCTGGGTCCAGGGGTCAAGGCTGGGGGAAAGCTGAGGATCAGAGTGCTTCTCACTGGGTAGTGAGCAGCTGGAGGAATTCTGAATCCAGAAGGATCACGATTCTGGCGCTTCATTAAGCCTCGGAGAAGCCTTTTTGTATGCATATGCTTATTACAAATAAATGAGCATAAGCTTTCTTTTAACTCTTTGAAAATATCTGCTTGAAGCCCAAACTGCTCTGATGCCGTTGGTGGGGACTGAGAAGTTCACTTGATCAGAGGTGGTCTTTTCTTGCTAGAGAGGACGGTGGATTCTAATTAGTTGGTGTTCAAAGACGGAGCGGGCATCAGACGCGGTTCTGTTAGTTAAAGAAAATATCAAAAATCAGCATAAACAAGCAAGGGTGTATGGTTTCATAATACCATTTCCTTTCCAAAGGCCTTAATGACCCCAAACCCCATTCCCCTCTGCTCATCTGAGCCTTTGCATTTCAAGAGGCTAAGGTACAGAGCACAGTGGAAAATTGGAAAGAAGGCGTCTCAGTTTCTTCCATTGTGTGGGTTGAGCTATACTGTACTCACTCCTGACATTGTGGGCACAAGGGAGGCACCCTACCTGAGAACCAAAATAGAGCAATCTGCCTGTTTAGACCTGGTGTGAGCACCCACAGCTAGCCAATCAGCGAGCATTTATGGAATTCTATGCAAATGTAGGCAAGCTGGAATTGACATCAGCATCCAAGAGAAAACCCAGAGTGGATGCAATGACTCCTGTACCGCGGGTCTTAAAGGGTGGGCTTTGTTTGGAATTCCCAGGTAATTGGATTCTGGGGCTGGAGGTGTGGCTCAGTGGTAGAGTACTGGCCTAGCATGTGTGAGGCCCTGGCTTTAATCCCCAGCACTACAAAAAAAAAAATAAAAATAAAAATAAAAAATAAAAAATAAAGGTTTTGGAATCTGATGGTGCAGAGAATTAGTTCCCAGTTACCTCTGCTTTTCAAGAATGTAGAGGAATGCATGAACATATAAATATATTGAAAAGGTTCCAACAGAACTTCTAGAGGTGGGCCTCCGAGGCCAGAAATACACTAGACTAGACGGGATTGATGGACGGCGAGGCATTGTGAAAGAAAAGATGAGCGAACTTGAAGACAGCAGTAGACGCGATCCACAATGAAACACAGAGAGAGAAAACGACCGGAGAACAGTAGACAGAGCACCAGTGAACTGTTGCCGTTTTAAAAAACCAGCGGAACAGGATAAGTGTGATGTTAGGAAATTCAAATAGCAAACAGTAGTGTGGAGTCAGGAGTAACTTCCCAGGCGGTGCCCCTGTTTCTTCCCAAGTGATTACCACTGGTACCAGTCTCTCGCGGTTCCTTCCAGAACACTAAATATGCCCATTGCCACCTAGTTGAGAGCAATCCCAGGCTCAAGGACAGTCACCAGGAGGCAGCAGCTGGATCATTTTCTCCAGTCCTATAACTCTAAGATCCCCTCACCAAGGTTCCTCACGTGGCCTCCAAGTTGATCATAACTGATACTGTGAGAAAGAAGGATTCTACAGCTCAGAAAGTTCACGAGATCTTGGGACAATAAGCCAGGCAGTTTTCGTTATTGATGGAGCAACAGAGCTCCCAGCTCTGGTGAAGGAGAAAGCAAGTAGCACGTCCCCACCTTCTTTGAGCAGGGAAGTCCTCGGGGGAAGGTGGTCCAGTCACTGCTGCTGCAACTGAGATCTTGCTCTTTGCAAGAGTGGGAGGCTGGACCAGAGACTGAGCGCAGGAGTTTCAGAGTGAGGTGCGGCCAGGCCAGCTGCACAGAGGGCTGAGAAAGCCACACTGGAGGCTCGGTTCACACGGGGAAAGGTCCCCGAGGGAGCTGAGTGTTGGTTAAAGAGTTAGTTAATTAAAAACAGAAAAGAGAAGTTCCCTGGAGAAAAGTGGTGAGGCAGAAACGGGCAAAATTAGAGAAAAATAAAAGACAAGTGTGAGGAGGCAGGCTCTGCCCCTGGGGTTCAGCAGAAGCAGGAAGGTTTAGGGGGGCATTTCACAAGTACGTCAATGCAAAAACAAAAGGTAGAGAGTGGAATAGCTCTTCTCCTTATTACCTGTGTGCTTCTTCTTCTTTTTTTTTTTTTTTTCATTCCCCAGGTTCTCTGAGCTCCAGCACTGTCAGGAGATGATAACCTGTTATCAATATATTTGGGGAGGGGTGTTGAACCTACAGACATTCTAACTCTGAGTTATACCCCCAGTCCTTTTTATTTTATTCTATTTTGTTTTGTTTTGAAACAGGGTGTCACGAGTTTGCTGAGTGTCACACTACATTGCTGAGGCTATCCGCAAACCTAAGATCCTCCAGTCTCAGCCTCCCAAGTACCGGGATTACAGGCATGCACCACCATGCCCGGCTTATTAGCATCTATTGAACACTTACTATGCTTCTGCATGCTTGACAGGAAATAACAGCTTTATTTCTCACAATAATTTTAGAAGTTGAAGACACATTTCATCTCCGGACTTCACAGCTGAGAAAACGGAGCCACAGAGAGGTTAAATCATTTACCTAAGGCCACACAGCTTGTAACTGGCAGAGAGGAGACTTAAACTCAGGCATTAT
This sequence comes from Graphiurus murinus, assembly GCA_004027655.1. Classification (NCBI taxonomy): domain Eukaryota; kingdom Metazoa; phylum Chordata; class Mammalia; order Rodentia; family Gliridae; genus Graphiurus; species Graphiurus murinus. Next base: position 22,446 of record PVLC010002617.1, on the reverse strand, counting down.
TTTCTGCTATGCCCATGTGGCACATTGTAAAGAGAGAGGGAAAAAGGGATCCATGGCACAGCCAAAGTGATTCATAAAATGTTAGGGCCTTTCCCTCCTGCAAATAATAATTTTATGGAGCATTCAATAAGGACATTTCTTGAATAAACATTTTATAGTCATAATAGCAGCTGAGATTTCCTGAGCACTCAGTATGTCCTGGGAACTATTTAACCCTTTTGCATCTTTCATTGTGAGTACACAGCCACCTTGAGTTGGCTCTCTTCTTACAGGGTGAGGAAATGCAGGTAGAGTGAGTTTGGGCTGTATATCCTAAAGTCACTCAGTTAGTGATTGGTGGAGTCAGAGAAGGCATCATGACTTCTGTCCAAGACCAGAGACAAGTTCCTAAGTGATTGAACAGCAAAATGATGTTCCTTTCCAGTGAATTTACCTGGGAGGGAACTGGCAAGTAGGAAAACGATTATAGATACAGAATCATGGGACAACAGACAGGACAATGGCTATCATTGCTGCGTAACAAACCATCCCCAAACTTAAGGACTTAACACAATAACTTAAGTGCATTATTTTTCATGATTCTGTGGATTGGCTGGGTAGTTCTTCTTCTGGTTTTCACTGGGGCCTCTCCTGTGGATGCTGCCTTTAGCTGGAGGGTTAGCGGCTCTAAAGTGGCCTCTCTCTCATTGGGCAATTGCAGCTGGTCGTTGGCTGGGAGCCTTGGCCCTCCATATCTCCTTTCATCTTCTAGAAGGTTTGATTGGGTTTCTCGATGGCTTGGTGGACTCAGGGTCCAAGAAGCCAAGAGTCAGGCTTCTTAAGCGCCCATGATCATATTGACTCATGCAAAGCAGGTCACAAGGACAGTCTGGCTTTAAGAGGAACAGACCCTGTCAATTGAGGAAAGAAATGGCAAAGTCACATTGCTATAATGCACAGACACAGGGAGGCAAGATTCCTTGGGGGGTCCTTAATTAATTAATTTGTTGTGGTACCGGGGATTGAACCCAGGAGAATTCTACTAGACATTCTACCTCCAAGATACACTCCCAGGCCCTTTTTTATCTTTTTCTTTCGAAACAAGGTTTCCCTAGGTTGCTGAGAGTCTCGCTAAGTTGTTGAGGTTGATCACAAACCTACAACCCTCCTGTCTCAGCCTCCCAAGTACCGGGATTACAGGCATGTGCCACCATGCCCGGCTCCTTGGGGGCCGTTATTATAACTATCTACTACCCTGGGTTCGGGATAAAGGACAGCCAGGAGGAGAATGGCATTTGCCTAGGAAAGAACAGAAAGTATTTATTTTCATTTATATCTTTTGATGCTTGCTAGCTCAAAGGACACTGAAAACAGCTCATTATAAATCTGAATAATGAAAAGTGGTTGTTTGGAGAATGATGATAAAGGGAACTCAGAGCTTTTGTTGTTTTAACCCTGCAGGATGATCCATTTTGTAAGTTAATAAAAAGTTGAAGATGAATGAGACCATATCCATGAAGTATTTAGAGTTCCTTGGAAGGGGAGAACTATATCAATATTAGAGTAATCATCAAACAACGACCCAAATGCCATTTACAGGAAGACAGCTCATATTTTCCACCTGGAAGAATTATCTTTGGTTTTCAGAGAGCTCTCAGTGAGAATGTGTGTTGATCGACTTTACCCACTCGAGTGTTTGGGCAAGGAGGAGATCGAGAACTTTTCCAAGTTCGGGATTTACGAACGGGTTTGTGTCAGGGGAGGACTTTCAACCCCCTCTTCCCAGGAGAGCTGAGGGTCGGGGTGTGTGTGGCAGCTTCTACCTCTTGATGTGGTTCTCCCTGCCCTTAAGGACAGCCTCAAGGGCCAGGAGAGCAAGCTTAGCAGAGACATCCTTTCTGTGGAGGGGGAAGGCATGTCCTGCTGTTTCCCTACAGAGATAGCCAGCCAGAACACTGGGGACCCTCTTCCAGTGGCCAGACTTGGCTCAAGGCACAGCTGACTGATACCGAAACCCAGATAGATCTCAGTTCCACACTCACCTGGTTGGTCCCCTCAGTGAGCTCCAAGCTCTGAGTAGAGGGATCTTGGGGCATCTCTGGATTGGCAGCAAGAGCTATTTTATGGTTCGATGTGGCCTATAACCCTAGTCACTTCTAGAGAAGGATACTCCTTCTTTTCTGGAAGTAAATAAAGCATATGTTTCTGGAGCGTCACTCTTACCCACATGCTATCACTCACTTAGTCGATATTTGAATGGTACCACCCATTGGGTACTCTACTGGTGAGGTAGGAAACCCAGTCGGAGCCTTAGAAATGTTGTTAGGAGTTTAGACCCAAGATGGGCGAAAGTAAAAGTTCCCTAACCCCTCTCCCTAGCTGCCTGCAAGCAAGGGAGCAGACACTTCCAAAAGATTAAGGGAGCTGTTTCTTTGGCGACCCAGAGTCCTGATCCAGGAGCTCTCCCTAATGTAGACAAGAGAGAGCCAGTTAGAAGACTGGAGAGAGCTGGGGGGTGGCTTGTAACTGAAGCGTCTTGTTTAGGCCAGGTACAATAAATCTCAAGCTTACCGCTCCCCTCTCCAAAGTGAGAGATGAAGGGCAGAAGAATCATGTGAGCCCTTTGTTGGAGGCTCAGATCTGTGAGTTTGCCAACTTAGCCATTTACTGGAAAATAAAGAAAGCTGTCTCTGATTTCAGCCTCTGGAAATCTTGTCTCAGGAACCAGGAGAAACTGAGGAGGGGGGAACTGAGTCTTCTGCAACACTGGGAATGGAGACATGGCAATGCCCAAGGCGGGCAAGATCTCTGCTCTACCAGAGCTCTGAGAATCTTCCAGAACCTGTGCAATCCTTCCAAGGGGAGAGGAGTTTGGCAAATTCCAGTCGCGTACGGGTCAGTTGACAGGAGCTGAGTAGACACTTCGGGGGGTCAGCGTGGGCTGAGCCATTCCTAGGTCCTGGTGAGTTTGGATTTTCTGCTGAGCGCCATAGGGTGCTGTTGAAGAGTTTTAAGCAGGAGGGTGAGAGGATATGATGCCCATGTGCAAAAGGCCCCTCTAGCTGGAGAGATGAGAGAGGAAACTGGGGGAGGGGTGAGTGAGAGCCTAGGTGTCTGGAGCCAGACCCCAGGTAGACCACGGCTTGGGCCAGGTCATCTGGAACAGGACCGTATTTTTTTTAGTAGATTGCAAATTCTCCATTCATTTCAACAATATAGCTCGAGTCTTCAGAGACATTCTGGTACCTGCATGGTGAGCCGCTTGGGGCTGTTAGCTCCAGATCCTGGGGCCCAGTGGTCACCCCCTGCCTCATCGTGAGGGATAGAGGGTTAAAATTGTGAGAAGCATTCGTGTACAAGCAACGATGGTGTCAGGACAAACAGGTGCCCTCTGGAAAAGGAGATAATGGAGATATTTCTCAACTGCGTATTTTTATTCCATTAACCAGCCTCTATTTACGCCATTACCACACAGTTTTTACGAGCTCTGGCATGATAATGTGTCTTAATATCTGGTAGGACTTGATGCCTCTTATTTTTCTTTTTTTGAAAATTTTTCTGGTTATTCATGCTTATTTAATTTTACACTAAACTGATTTAACTGTGTTTCAGACCGCTAAAAAGAGCATAAATAATAATGCAGCCTTCGTGAAAAGGAGGTAGAAAGGTGCCATAAGCACTGATCCACCCATCACTCAGCTGAAATGTCTCCAGCACCCTGTACAAATGGCACTCCTCAGTCCTGTCCCTCCTCCCACAAGGGTGGCTACTGAATTTGGTGTTTTATATTTCCATACATTTTTATACACATTTGATGAGTGTCTCTGTGGGCCTAAATAAAACAGCAGTCTAGATGTTTCTAGATTTTGTATAAATGGCATGGTATTGCACGTGCTCCTCGGAATTGCACCCCCCTGCCCCCAGGTCAGTATTACATCCAAGAGAGATCCACGTTGAGGCAAGTCACACTTGTCCATCATTGCCACAGCTGTGGGGTATTTTGTTGCACAAAAATATCACACGTTATTAATTTTCCTGTTGATGAGCATTTAGCTTGTGTACAAGTTTCCACTATTATAAAGAATATTTCCACTAATGTTCTTGTATGTTCACTTTTTTCTTCCTTCCTTCCTTCCCCTCCCTCCCTCCCTCCCTCCCTCCCTCCTTTCTTTCTTTCTTTCTTTCTTTCTTTCTTTCTTTCTTTCTTTCTCTCTCTCTCTCTCTCTCTCTCTCTCTCTCTTTCTTTCTTTCTTTCTTTTTCTTTCTTTCTTTCTTGAACTAGGAATTGAACCCAGAGGAGTTCTATATTTGAGATACACCCCAGCCCTATTTTTTTTGTTTTGTTTTGAAATAGGGTCTTACTAAGTGGCAGAGGGCGTCACATTGCTGAAGCTGGCCTTGAATCTGCCATCCTCCTGTTTCAGCCTCCCAAGTGCTGGGATTATAAGCATGAACCACCACATCCAGCTTCCCCTTCTAAGAACTTCTGACTCTCTTGAGTCTGTCCCTGGGGATGGAATTGCTTATTCGTAGGATCTGCTCTTGTTAACCCTCCAATCTAAAGCCAAATTGTCCTTTGGACTGAATGCACTTATTAGTTTTTTTCTGTTTGAACTTCAGAATTAGCTTATTTCCTAATGAATTTATAAGTAAATAACACTTATTGGCTTAAAATTACAGATCAACTTAGGAAGAATTAACATCTTTATGATGTTCAGATTTCTTAACCAAGAAAATGTATCTTGTCTTTTTTCTTATTAAGTATATATCCAATTATTTTGTCTTTATGTTGCGGTTATAAATGGAGCTTCCATTATATCTCCCAACTGGTTGTTTTTTGTAATTATAAAAACAATTGCTTTCTATATATATTACTTCAATAACCTATCCTTTAACTGTTTAGAACAGATTGTCATTTGATTGTCTTGGGTTTGCCAGGTGTATAATTATATTATCTACTAATGTTGACCATGATCACTTATTCCTTTCCAATTTATACATCTAATTTCCTAGGCTAATTGTTTTGCCTACTGCCCTACAATGCTAGATAATAGTGGTAAATGTGACTTTCCTGTCTTGTGCCTAATTTTTTTGGGAGAAATGTCTGGTATTTTCCCATTAACCATTTTGGAAAAAGAGAGAGGGAGGGAGAGAGCGAGAAGAGAGAGGAGAAAAGAGAGATGAGAGAGGAGAGAAGAAGAGAAGAAGGAAGGAAGGAGAAGAAAAGAGAAGAGAGATATTTCACCAAGGCAGGAAATACCCATCCATTCTTATTTTATTATGAGTTTCTTTTTGAAAAAGCAAGAATGGATGTTGCATATTATTAATTGCCTTTTCAATGTCTTTTGAGATGCATAGATAATACTTTGAGTCTGTTTAATATAGTTAATTATATTATGAATTCTTTAACATTGAACCATCCTTGCTTTATAATAAATCCCTTGTCTAGTGTGTTGCTAGATTTGTCTGCCAATAATTTACTTAGGATTTTTGCGTTGGTATTTATAAAGCTTTGCCACTCAACAAAATGGGCCCAGAGGCTACTGTGAGTGTTGGGGGGCTATGTATGAACCATGCTGGTAGGATCTGGGTGTTAAGAGTCCTCCTTAAACCTCCATCGTTTATACTAAGAACTGGTTTTCTTCCCCACAATCCTGTCATAAAGCAGTATGCCATCTCAGATAATGTGTTCAGAGTCCTGGGGACATGGCCAGGGACCTATCGTAGTCCGTGTCACACTTTCTTTAGTCTGGCTTTTGTGAGTATGTTTTGGAGAACTGTGGTGTGACTCTCCTTGTTGAAGCAGCTCCTCTTCCATCCTGTGTATGCTCTTTTTACTTCCAAAGAAGCACTTCCCTGTTTCCAAACAGGTTATTTGTCAGAATGGGATTTATAAGACAGACATCTGGATCTGGGAGTATATTTTTCCAGACAAAGATATTTCTAGTGGTAGTTGAACTAGTCTGGTTCATCCTGGTCCTGAAGTTTATTTATTTCTCAGTCTGCATGCCAGGGGTATGGCTTCGCCAGTCCCAACCACGGCTGCCTATCAATCCTTGGCAGTTCTTGTGATGGGAACATGGGCTCAGTTTCAGGCTGTGTTCCTTTCCTAACCTGGGCCCAGCAAAAGGGCAACTGTTTCTTAGACTGGGCTGCTGCTTGTACAAGGGGTCCCCGTAATAGGTTAGCTCCGTATTAAGAAGAGGTCCCCAACTCTATTTGCATAAGAAAAGAGAGCTATGAACATTCGCACAGGAGAAAGTAACTGCCCATCAATCACTCCCTAGGTGACCCCTCGGGAGAACAAAGGGCAGTTGGTTTTTAAAGTCAAGGGTTGGTAAGTTAGAGGTTTCCAGTAAATGGGCTCTCTCTTGGTAGGAGGCCTTTCTTCTTCTTCCTGATGGACAAATTAGGCTCTGCTTTTCTTTCTTTCTGACTCCAGGCATCTCTGTAGGTCTCCATGTTTTCTATTCTCTATGCTTTCCCTAACCCTACCTTTTTTATTCCCATTTTCTCAATTGGCCATGGCCCTGCCCGCCCCTCCCTCCCGCCGTCCTATCTCTCGGTGTGTAATTTGTTTGCAGTCAGGTTGTCTCTTTGATTTACTGGACCTCTTCTCGGCAGAATTATAATAAATGGATCGCTTTGCTGAGCCCCAGCTAGTTCAACACCATTTGCTCAGACTGGGTCAAGGCCCTTGCAAACAGAAGGCGCGAGCAGCCTGCGTGGAGGCGTGCGCTCGCACGCACGGTATCAGCCCTCTGCATCTTCTCCCGGCCAAATATAATGAAAAATCTCAAGCCATCCATCTGAGAACCAATTAAGTTACAAGAACATAGGACGGTCCACCTCCCCTGCGTGCAGTCCTGGGTGCTGATGGCCTGGGGGTTGGGGGCGGGGGATAGAGATTGTCCTGATTACAGAATTAATTAGTATAATTAGCAACCTCCTATACAACCTCCTTTCTGTTCACATCTAGAAGACTCAACCCTGGTAACTGTGGTGAGGAATGAAAATCTGTTCGTCCATGCGCTGGAACCACCTCAAACACTTTCATGGTTTTCCTTTGTTCTGAGAATAGAAGGGGAAAACTACCATAAACCATCCATCCAAACCAAGAACAACCTTAACGTGGCCCTAGAGGCCCAGCCTCCCCGGTTGCTCATTCTTCCTTTCAGTGCAAGCACATACAACCCCCGACCAGTCCTTACAGACGGCCAAGCCAAGAGCAGTGCGCTTGCTCAGATGTGCTGGGTCCCCAGGCCCCTTAAGGGCTCCGGAACCACCCTCCCCTCTGCCGGCCTGACACATCCCACCCAGCACCACCGCCCTGCCCTTCATCAGCCCCTTCTGCTTGGGCCTGCAGTCTCAGCCTCAAAGCTCCTTCTTCTAGGAAGTATCTCATCCCATACCTTGAGCTCTAGCCCCCGCTACCTGCTTCATGCACATGCTGTTAAACTTCTCAGCGGCACCTCCTGCGTTCCGGCTCTTCCTTGCTGTCCCTGCAGACCATAGCTGCATAAAGATGGACTCCTGCCTGTTATGGTGCCTCCCAGAACAGGCTCCTGTGGGTCAAACTGAGCCGGGGGGAGACCGAATGCACTGGAGGGCGGCAGTGTCTTCAAGAAATTGTTGGGAGCTCTCTTTGATTTGCTGCCTCCATTTCTGGTCCTCGCTCCCCCTCATTCCTGGGTGTGTGGCCCGTTTTCGCTCCCCACTTAACGAGTGAATCCGCTGCTGGTTTCTTCCCACCAGAGCAGGCGCCTTGGAGAACAGGGGCGGTGCTTCTTGCAGCTGGGGATTCCCGCAGCCCGGTGCACCTGGGCTCACTCGATACTCACTGAGCTGAGTGGGCGGCTTTGTCCTCAGGTGTCCTTGGGATGCAGAGACACCTGCTTGGGACCCCCCCCCCCCCCGTGTCACTGGTTGAGCATTCAGCATGGCGGGGCTTGTACTGAGAGTCCTTGGATTGGCAGTGAGGCGCCGGCATCTTGAGCCAGTTGCTCTAATTTGGGGCCTCAGTTTACTAGTTTGAAGCCCCTTCTCATAGTGAGATTTGAACTCTCTGAAGCAAAAATGCAAAGACTGAAGCTTCTCAGCCTTTAAACTTTCCAGAAGGTCATCTGAGTAGTCCCCCAGCCTCCAGAAAGGGAGCAACTACTAGGCACATTTCTTCCCTGGAAGTCCTACTTCGCTGTATTGCCCTCCCTGTCTAATCATTCCTTATAAAGTCTAGATTGTTGGATGGGTTCTTCCCTTGGACTCTGGCACATGAAAGAAGATTCCAGGGGAAGAAGAGGGAGTTGAGTTTGGAGCAAGGGCTCTGACGCGGAGGACCAGCCGGCATCTGTCCCCCAACTCTCCGCTGTGGGCTTTTCAACCCACACTCCTTAGTTCAGGGTTTCGTGGATACGGGGGCCCTAGAAATTAAGGATTTTCTCAGCATCCTCCTTGTGTGAATACACCTCTGATCTGCAAAGGAACCCTAAAGAGTTCCGCACTTTGTTCCTGAAAAACGTCTCCTTTTGATGGTTTTACTCTCCAAAACTGACATTTTTTTTTTCCTCTTTCTCTCTGATTTCTCATTTTCTCTTCCTTCCCGGGAAGGAAGAATGGTGGCAGTTATGCCAGAGTCTCTTCTTGCTTGAGTTCAGTAAATATACAGCATCTATATAGTTCAGTAAATCCAGAGCATCCAGCCTTCCGCTTCCGCCCTGAGACAGACTTGTCTCTGCCTCACGCATAGCCAACTCTTCTGCTTTAATAATGGGCCCCCTCTCTTCTGCAGATTTACAGTCTAAAAGGTGTTACTTAAAAGAAATGGATGCAAAACAGGAGTCTGTCTTGGGGGAGCTAGCGCTCTCTGCTTTCCCCCTGCTTTCTCTCTGCAGCCCTGGGAAGCCTTGTGCTTTTTCCAGCCTAGCTTGCTGTGAGTTGACACCTCCAGGCATCAACAGTCTCTCTCTTATCTTCTCACTCTTATTTGCTGGCTCACCAGTAGATACCATGTCAATTAAACATCTTGCCCAGGCATAGAGGATCGGGGTCCAGATGGACACAGGGGTGGTCTTGGTGCCCAGTACAGAGAGAGAGAGAGAGAGAGAGAGAGAGAGAGAGAGACCCTTCGACAGCATGCAGAGAAATAAGATGAGCTCAGGACAAATAATCTGTTACCAATGCCTTTTTTTCCCCACAAAGAAAATGGGAAAGCTCCAACTTTGAAGTGGAAATTTGCCAGACTCGATGAAGCTGAAAGGTAAAATGTGGCGCTAGGACCTTTTGTGTGCAGATACAGGATCTGAAAAACATGTACTTTCCCCATTAAACATGCTCAAATATCTTTCTAGTACTCATGTAAGCAAGAGTGGATCCGCCATTCATGAACTCTCAGAGGGAAAGCCCCCGGAATGTTAAGAAGGGAAGCTTGCGTTTCTATTCAAGTTTAAACTGCCAGGGGAGGGGGGAGGCTGAGAACAGAGGAGGCTGCAAGGTTTATCTTCCACATTTCCAAAGGATGGGCGGGGGCGGCGGATTTGGTGCAATTCAAATCCAAATAGAAAAAAAAAAAAGCACGAGTTCCCTTCGAAGGCCATCCTCCACCTTTCTCTTTTAATAATAAGAAAACGCCCCGTTTCTGCAGCCTTTACCATCTTCGCAGCTGGTAGAGAAGGCTTAGGGGTGAGGTGAGACTGGAGAGAAACAAGAAACTGGGATATTCTCCTTGACTCCTTCTCCAACTCTCTTCTGTGTATCTGGTAGCAGGGTGTTGTGGCAGGGATCGCCGAGGAGATGAGAAAACAAGAGGTGTTTTAACGGCACACTAGGTCAAGGCCAGGGGGATGAGCTCTAAGATGCTCGCCAGTCTCCATGCTGCTTGAGGAAGTCATCTCAGAGACGTGGAATCTGTGACATGCGTCGCGTCCCTCAGCCAGCCCTCTTCAGCCTTGGCTCCCTCCCTTCCGGACCCAGTGCACTCAGTATGGGGTGCCTCAGCAGTACAAGGCGGGGATGCAGTCTCAGAAACTTCCTTCTAGGGAGTTTGAGGATTAACATGATCACCCAATGATAGCAGGTCTTTTGCTGTGGTGGGATTACGATTCTTATTAGGACAAGCATTATTTCCACCCCCTGTTGGCTGGAGTGTCACTGATGTCCTTTTCTCTTGCCGAATGACTTAAGGATTGGTCCCCTCTTCTGTCGAAGACCAGCTCCTTCATGGATGGCCCACTGAGCTTGCTGGTCCTCTCTGGAGTCTTCATTTCATACTCTGCCTGGAAGTCTCTGCTTCTCAAGGCTAGCTCCCTGCGATGTGAGGCTCAGAAGACCGCCCTGCTGGCACAGACTTGCTATCCGAATGCCAAGCTGGCAGCTGCAGCTGTCCTCTGGCTTGGGGTGTGGGTCCCCGTGAGAGTCCCCATGCTCTTCTGGGACTCAAAGAGGCTGACGTCACTGGTGAAAGGTCAGGCCAGTGGTGCAGCCTCTTACTGGGGACCAGGAGGAGCCCAAGAGGGAACTCCTTCCGGAAGAGTGTCACACTTCTTACGTGGTGCCTGTCTCGTCACCAGCAGGGCTGTGCAAAACCAGGCACCTGCGGCCACCCAGGTCGGTGGGAGGAAGGTGCGGGCCTTCCAGGGAGATGCCTGGGCCTTGGACGGTCTTGTAGAAGAGACAAGGGCAGAGACATTCCCTGCGTTATGGTTTGGATAGATGTCCCCCCGGAAAAGCCGGTGTATTAGCCATGCAAAAGTGTTCGGAGGGGAAATAATCAAATCTAATCTGATCAGTGGGAGAATCCATCGATGGGTTAATAATTTGGATGGATTTATTGAGTGGTAGCAGAGGCAGGTAGACTGGAGGAGGTAGGTCACGGGGAGTATGGCCTTGGGGATCACATGTCCTTGCCCCCTCCCTCTCTCTCCTGTCCTTTGGCCCCCATGATGGGAGAGAGTCATCCCTCCATGGGCCCGGCCTTCATCGCTGTCATTTATGCTTTGGAGCTGGCTTGATGGACAGAAACCATGGACCCCCATAATTCTTTCTTCTACATTTTGCATGTCAGGTACTTGGATCTCAGTGGTGGGAATGCTGGCAGAGGCACCCTGGTCTCTCTCTCTCTCAGCTGAATTTAAGTTGGGGGAACCCCAAGCACATCATATTTATTATGAAAGGGCAGCTTACCATCTTGAGGATTCTGGAGGTTCTAGTCCTTTTGGGGGGGGCCCGGGGAGACTTGAGGAGTTGCGCATCTGTAAGTAGACCAAACCCCTTGGATCTAGGGGCAATATCTGTCCTGGGAGAGGAGGAAAAAGAGCGACTGCCTGTGGGCCAGGGGGAGAGCCCGGGCGGCAACAGTAGGCCTGCAGGGACAGTGGGCACAGTTAGCACTGCAGCCAGCAGAGCAGGAGGCCGGCCGGCCATATGCAGGTCCCGTAAGGTGCTGCTTAGCCGCAGGTGACGTGGGTCTCCAGGCGCCGTCCTCTCTGCCCGGGAGCTTGCTCTGTATGTCTTTTCAGATCACACTCGTGCTGAGCTCCGAGCGGCACTTCCTCTAGGGACCTCCCCTGCCACCCACTCTGCAGCAGCCAGGCACCAGAGAGCGGACGATGGGTGACCGGGCACGTCGCAGACCCTCCTGCATCTTGGCTCGCAAGCCCTGGGGTTGGCTACGGGAGGAAGACGGGGTAGCTTTTGGCCCACAGCCGAGTGGGCTATGCGTGCTGCTCCCATGGGGGGAGCCCTCTTTCTGCCCTGGCAGCTCTCGGTGCCAGGACCAAGGGAAGGGCCTTAGAGCAGCTTCTCTTCTCTTGGGAGGTCAAGGCTGTGCCCTCCCCTGCCCTGTCTCCCACCATGTTTCACCACTAACCATCCTTTTATGGTATTCGTGGCTCAGGGCCTCTCTGATGAATCCTGAGAAGGCGAATCGAATCGGTGTGCCCTCGGGCAGGCAGTGGGGTGGGCTGCAGGGAGGATTGCACCTGGATGGAGGGGTGGGTGACTGCACCCAGGCTGTTTTTTTTTTTTTTTTTTTTGTGTGTGGTACTGGGGATTGAACTCAGGGGCATTCTACCTCCGAGCTACAGCCCCAGCTCTATTTTTTATTCTTTATTTTGAAACAGGGTTTCACTAAGTTGCAGAGTGCCTCACTAGGTAGCTGAGGCTGGCCACGAACCCGGATCCTCCGGTCTCAGCCTCCCGAATGCTGGAATTACAAGCGTGCGCCACCACGCCTGGCTGGCTGAGTGGTTTTTGATACCTGCTTGTCAACTTCATGCCCAGCCTCCTACCAGTCGAGCTCTTACCAGTATCCTCTCTCAACTCCAGGTAACCTTGTGCAAATGAGTTGCATCAACAGCCCTGTGTTCAGACAAGAACAATCTCTTTAGATTCTCCAAGCGGAGAAGCTGAGCATGTAGACTTCCTGGCCAGCCTCTGCTTGGCTCCTTTTTCTGTTGACCCTAAAACCCGAGCCCCACGGGATGGCAGTGCTTCAGCTTCTATGCGCACTTGGTGGCAGGCCAGCCCCGATGGTCTCGGCTCCCCGGAGACTCCAGGCAAGTGCCGGCAGTGGCGTCTGCGCGCCAGCAGGTGATATGGGCCTCGGCGCAATCTGTAGTTTGGAAGCGATCTTGTGTTTTCTAGGCGCCATCTGTGGCAAGAGCTCAGTGTCTGCACGGGGTCTGTTTCTGCGTCGACGAAAGACTGCCGCTCGGGAGAGGAGATGTCTGTCCTCTCGTGTGTGCCATTTCAGTTCCAAGTGGAGAAGTTCCAGGGCTTCGGGATGGGGAGCCAGGCTGCAGGGAGGCTCTGCTTCCAGGCCCGGGGGCACCTTGATGCTTTTCTTCCTTGCTGGGGTGAGGTCACCCCCGGCCAGGCATAGAGCTCTGGTTCTGGGACCCTGGTGCCTCCACCAGGCAGGGCAGGGAGTGAGTGCAGAGCAACTGTGGGGAGAGGCGTGGTCAGGAGGATGCCATATGTCAGTCCTGGACTGTCTCCCAACGGATGAGGAAAGCATGCCTATTTTGCACTTCCAACTTTCTTGATTTCTCAATGTGCTGGTCTGTGGGGTGGACGAAGAGAGGAGAGGTCAGAGAGCTCTGCACACCACCCGAGGGGCTCCCAGGACGCTTCCCAGGGCTTAGGAGTGGACTAGACATCACGGGCTGCTGATGCACGAAGCTCATCTTTGTCATTATCCTCAGCTGCAGGGCATCGGGGGTTACGGAATGCTTCTGCTGCGGGTTCTAGACAGAGAGGGAGGGAGAGAGAGAGAGAGAAAGAGAGAGAGACAGAGAGAAGAAGAAGAAAAAGAAGAAGAAGAAGAAGAAGAAGAAGAAGAAGAAGAAGAAGGACGAGGAGGAGGAGAAGAAAGAGGAGGGAAAAGGAGGAGAAGGAAGAGGAGGAGGAAGAGGAGGAGGAAGAGGAGGAGGGAGAAGGGAAGGAAAGAGAAAAGAAAACAAGAAAGAGAAGAGAAGAGACGAGAAAGAAGAAAAGAGGAGAGGAGAGGAGAGGAGACTGGTCTTAACTGAGTGCAGCTCTCCTTCACTCTCATCAGTTCATCCAAGACCCCCCACTGCAGCGGGTGGCGGGCCTCCAGAACACCCACTCCTGCACGCCTCGGCACCTGTGTCCCCGCTGTCCCCTCCACCAATGCCCGTCCACACTTCTTTGTCCGGCATACTCCCACCCAGGTTCGAAGCCCCAGGCAAGCTCTCCCATTTCCCCTTTCCTCCCCAAAGGGTGGAATAAGCATCTTGCTAGGCACAACATTTATCACAAAGTTGATTTCTTCCGTTTTCAACCACCCAAAACATGCTCTTACGCTTGTTGCTTCTTGAGAAGAGACTTCCAGGTGGGGCTTGGAAGCTGTTTCAAAGTCCTGTCTACACCTAGTGAGTTTGAGGAGTGGGGCAGGGCTGATGGGCCCAGAGGTGTGTTTCAAGACACACTGGTACCTAACCTGCTAAAACCACCCTTGGGGAATGGATTTTGGAGCTAGACAAGACCTTGGCCGGAATCAGGCTCTGCTGGTTGCAGTATGTTCTGGGGCTTCCTCTTGTTGAGCCTGGGTTTCCTCCTCTGTAGAAACGTGATAATAGAGCCTGTTCCACAGGCTGCTGTGGGAGTCACGTGACATGGTGCAGGTGAGGCCCACGGTAGATGTTCAGACTTGGGGGCTGCAGTGGAGGTCATCCTGGTTGAGGAGCTGAAGCCTTTGGGGGCAGGGATCTTCCTGTGCCCACCTTTGGACCTCCCGGTGGGGCTATGCCTGTGTGCTTAGTGGGTGCTCAGTTGTTGTGAGTAGGGAAATAGAGGTGTTCCCTAAGGAGGATTTTGAGCCAGGAAAGGGCAGCGTGACAGTGGTAGTTAAAGAGGAAGATCGTGATGGCGGTGTGTGTGTGTGTGTGTGTGTGTGTGTGTGTGTGTGTGTGTGTGTGTGAAGGGGGCATGGGTGTGTGTGCAGATGTGAATGTGCTTGCATGTGTAGTGGAAGGGCACAGCTCACTGACTGACATGTTTCTGTCTTCGCAAAGCCTCCAGTTGCATGGGGGAAGAAGGCTGTTAATGAAATAGTTGCTCAGAAGTGTGGTGATTGATCGAGTAAGAAAATGTAGAGATTCTTTCAGAGTTCATGTAAGTACTGGAGACTGGAGGAAGGAATTTTTTCAAAGTCAGCCAGCCTTCCAGCCTCCCTCCCTCCTTCCCTCCCTCCCTCCCTCCCTCCCTTCCTTCTTTCCTTCTCCCCATACTGGGGATTAAACCCAGGGACAAGCTACACCCCCACACCGCCAGGCCTATTTAATTTTTTATTTTGAAACAGAGTCTCCCTAAGTTGCCCAGAAGCCTGAATGAGTGTGGTTTGCTCAGGGTCTTGCTAAATTGCTGAGGATGGCCTTGAACCTGTGATTCTTTTGTTTTAGCCTCTCAAATACTGGGATTACAGGCATGCACCACTATGCCCGGATAAAGGTTTTTTTTTGTTGTTGTTAATCTTATCATAAATTTAATGAACACAATTTAAAGATTTTTACAGAGATAAATTAAAAATATGTCCCCATTTTCCTCCTTTAACATAACCACAATGTTATTATCACGTATTAAAAAAAAAAGACCACTAGTTCATTAGCATTATCAAATATCCAGTCAGTGTTCAGGTTTTTCTGCACATATCATAAAAGATTTTACCCTTGACTTATTTAACTCAGGACCCAAACAAGATCTACATGTTACACTGGGTCAATTTGTCTCTCCAGTCTTTTTTAGCCCACAGATTCCCCATCCTTCTTAGTTTTCCATGTAATTTGTTTGTTGAATAAGCCAGGTTTCATGTCCCGAGTAGCTTGCCAGAGTCTGGATTTGCTGGTTGTGTCCCTGGGTGTCAGGTGGCATATTCCTGGCGCCCCTGCACATCCTGTAAGCTGTGCTGTAGGCCCAGAAGCCTGAATCGGTGTGGTTTGACTGGATGTCCCCAGGGGTCTCACCTGCTGGTTTGGCAGCCATCGGTGGGTGCCCTAGATGGGGACAACCTGGCACTGGTGGCAAAAGCTAAGCCGAAGACAGGCAGGATGAGCGAGAGGGGAAGAGGAGGGGGTATCAAGGCAGAGGGAGCCCAAAGCTTGGACGAGAGAGAGGAAGATGCCTTCACCTCTGTAAACTTCACTGTGAAGTGGACACACTGCGTGTACCTCCCCCCTTTGAAGAAACGCTGGCGATTAAAAGAGAGGGTGGGTAGGAGACGTTTAACACGAGCTAGGAATAGGAGTGGAGCCGTAGATGGAGTTGGTGACACCGATGACAGGGAAGGCGTGGAGGAGGAGGGGAAGGAAGCTTCGGCTTTCCCCGGAGACCCTTGGGAAGCCAGAGAGAGCTTCTGCATGGGAGACAGATTGAACAAGATTTGCATTTTAGGGGGCCTGGCCTGTCTACGAGATGGGAAATGGATTGGGGAGGTGCAGGAAAGGGGAACTGGGGCAGGTGTCAAGGAGAGGGGGGCTGCGGCCTCCGTGGGGTGGGGAAGTAGACGTGAAGATCAGTGGATTTATTCCCACGGAGAGAAAACGCTTAGAAGAGGTGCAGGCAAAGGGGCGAGAGAGGGGAGCCAGGAGGCTGTGCGGGCTTTTGGCGTGGGTGGCCGGCCGGCAGGAGAGGATGGTGCCCCCTCACGGATTCAGGAGGAAGTCTCCAAAGCCCCAGGACCCCAGGACAAGCAGGGGCCCCGATAAGCGTATATTTATACATTTCAGTGGATACGTGCATGTGCGGCTGTACTAATGTAGTCTGTGCATCTCGATCTATGCAGTACAACAAAAATTATGAAATATCAGATAAAGACGGAATAAACAATATTTTAACCTCTCCTGCTATGATTAAAATGGCTTCTTAATCTCGTTAGCTGGCACAGCAAGGCAAAATACACACTCGAGGAGGAGCTTGTCATTAACGACAGTGGATGTATATCCATATTTCAGATAGTCTCCTTGATTATTTGATTTTTTTTTTTTTTGCCAATTTCCTGTCAGATCTGATTAGGCGATCGTGGCTTTTAGCTCTTCTCGTGGCTGATGAAGAGCTATTGCTAGGAGTAGGACAAACCGGCTTTATTTATGCGCCTGGTATTTGAGCTGAGCGGTCCAACTTGTGCATTCCTCCCGTCCCCCCAGGAATCTTTGAAAGTTGCTTATTCTGGTTTTTTGTTTTTTTTTTTTTTTGTAAGAGTTAGTTTGACCTAAACCAGAGAACCTATAAGTGCTCCTGATTAGGCACCGGTGGACTGTAATACACAGTGTAACTAGGCCACTCTGAAAGTGAACCTAAGTTAGTTAGGGTGGCTGCCACCCTTCCACAGGCGGCCCTAGAGATTTCTTGCAGGACATAGGACATGGATCATGGACCAATGCAAGAGCACCAGGATCAATTTTGCATGTTCAATATTATTATTATTATTATTATTATTATTATTATTATTTTTGTGGTACTGGAGATTGAACTCAGGGGCATTCTACCTCTGAGCTATACCCCCAGGCCTATTTTTTATTCTTTATTTTGAAACAGGGTCTCACTAAGTTGCAGAGTGCCTCACTAAGTAGCTGAGGTTGGCCTCAAACCCGGATCCTCGGGTCTCAGCCATCTGAATGCTGGGGTTACAAGCGTGTGCCACCACGCCTGGCCTCATATTCAATATTATTAAAGCTTAATATTTTCTTTTCCTTGTGTGTGTGTGTGTGTGTGTGTGTGCATGAGTGCCTGTGTGTGTGTGCGAGTGCCTCTGCGTGTGTGTGAGTGCGTGTGTGTATGTTACTGGGGATGGAACCCAGGGGCATTCTACCTCTGAGCTACACCACCCCCGGCCCTTTTTATCTTTTACTTCGAAACAGGGTCTCACAACGTTGCCAAGGGCCTCATTAAGTGGCCAAGGCTGACCTCCAACCTGTGATCTTCCTTCTCAGCCTCCCAGGTGCTGGGATTACAGGGGTCTACCACCAGGTCCAGCTCTTCCTTTTTGATGTATTAAAAGCAATAGAAGTAGAAAAGCTCTTAGATCTCTGTCTTGCTCAGTGCCAGGCCAGGAATGGCAAGGTACCTTGCGGGAGGTGTTAGGGTGGGTGAGCCCTTTGCTCCCCCTGGGGTTCCGCTCAGGGTCGGGGCTCTTGCTATTGAATTGCTCCTATTGGTACTGGAAAAGCAAGGGTGGGCGTGGGGGGGGAGGGGCAGGGTAAATCTGACATTTTACATCCCCCCCTCTGTGGCCTCTCTGGCAGCATCAGAGAGAAGCCCCAGTTTGTCCCAAGACCTGGAGTGTGTTGTCATGCATGGCAACATTTTGTCAGCTCCTGGTCATTAAAAATTAGTTTGCACAGGGCCACTGCTGCCCTTTCTGAGAATGAGCCTCCCAGAGGTCCTGGGGGTCAGAGGCCCAGGGTCTTCCCACTGCCCGCTCATGGACTCGAGGACCCTGCCCAGCCCAGGTTGTGTGTGCACACCTGTACTGGGTCTTATTCTAGGGAGGAAGTTCTGCTACAGAAGGGCCACTGCAAAACAAGGGGACCTGAGCCCCAGCAGAGATGGGGATCAGGGATAATAGAGGTACCGGGCACAGCTGGAAGGGAGATTTGTGAGGTTGTTTGAAATTGCTCCGTGTTTTAAAGTCGGTTGTTGTGTTGTTGCTAACCTGGGGTCCTGCTGAATCCACAGGAGGCTGGTGAGCGCTTGCCTTACTCCTGTGTTGAGCGGTTCTGCCGAGACCCTCCCGTAGCCAAATGAGTGCGGGAGGAAGGAAGGGGTCTGGAAGCTTATGGGGCTTCACTGGTTGCTGCCGTAACAGTGTTGATTGTGCCTGCGGAGGTGGGTAGCATATGCAGCTGCTGTGGGAGCCAGCACGGGTCTCCAGAGGGACAGGCACCCGGGGCATTTTTGGGAAGCAGTAACAACTTGTGACCTGGTCCGGAGGAGCCCAAGCGATCCATCGCCCAGCCCTGGAGAGGCTGCTGGGGCAGGAGAAGAGGCAGCGCTCCTGACCAATGAGGAGCCCACCCCTGGAGCACAGCGCTCCCCCACCCCACCCCGAGGATCACTTCCTTCTGGGGCTGGATTCTGCCCTCTGATTATTACCACCCATCACCGCCTGCTTGGTTTCTCCCGGTTTAACGCCTACACTCATTTTGTGCATGAATGAGTACAATGAAACCAGTTTAATTTGCTGTTAATTCTCCGTTCAAAATATTCTCTTCTGTTTAAGGGACACAGTCCGTTTCATCTCTCGCTGAGGCAGTGTGTGAAAGAAGGCAGCTGCGAGGGTGGCAGAGAGGAATCCTGTGGGCGGGGGTCAGCCTGGGCCAGCGCCTCTCTGGCCCATGGGATGGGGGCGGGGGGGCGGGGAGCATGGCAGGTGAGCCCCTCCCCCAGGGGGTAGGCATTTCCCAGAAGCCCTTTGGGCCAAGGTTGTTGGGCCTGCGTACTTGCTGAGCTGGGGATGGCTGATTCTTTGCAAGGAGTGAGACCACCGTCTGGAGAAATGCCTCTTCCCTGGGGGTTTGAGGCCGAGAAGTTTTGACACTCAAACTGAAGCTAGTCTCTTGTGTACCACAAGAATGGGAGTGAGGAAGTGAATTCTGAGGCTGATCACAGAGCCGGGGGAGCCATCTGACTGTAATTTAGGAAACGCCAACTTTTAAAATTGCTTCAAAGCATCTAAATATAGTGTTTATCCAAGCCTCTCAAGCTTAGCTAGTGAAACAGGTCTGTTTTCGACAAAAGTGTTCTTGTTTAGATCGGCCATGCCTCGCTCTTTCTCTTTTCTGCTTTCAACAGGGGCCTTGGGGTTGGGGGGGGGGTTGGGTAGGCGAAGGCTTTGCACCAGGTGGCACAGTGCCCAGTCCCAGGGTTGCATTGGGGAGACAAATGATGTCTGTGGGAGCAGAATCTGCAGAAGCAAAGCCACAGGGCATGATTCCACAGCACTGGTCATCATGGGGCAGCCCCTCTGGCTACCTGGAGGCGGAGGCCGGGAGGGTGAGGCTAAACCTTCAGAAGGGCCTGCTTCATCTTCCCATAGGAAAATGGCGACGGTTTATCCATCAATTCAGCCCATCCTTAGAGACTGCCTGCTGGGTGCTCGGGTGGGCGCAAAGGTGTGGGAATCTAAAGAAAAAGAGAGAAGGAAAGGGGGGGGGGGGGCTGGTGGCTTCGCACGCTTGTGGCTGAATGGGCCAAGACTAGGTTCTGACAGCAGACACCAGCCAGTCCTGTCATCATCACACACAGGACACTGTCCACTTCCTGGCCCCCAGGGGCAGCCACGGAGGACTGGCCCTGTCCCTGAAGCCCCAGCTCTCAGCTCAGGCTTTCACCCTCACTCTGATGCATCCTCGCTCATCAGAGTAAGGACGTTGCTTTAATTAACTGTGTTAGGCGGGCGTTAACTAATTTGCCTGTACAACCTGTTTTCCCGTGAGACACTGTTCTGTTTTCCCTTGAGACCCGTTGGTGTCCACCGCAGGAGTTTTGGTGTTAGATCCCCCTCGTGGGGTGACCAGGGGCCTTGCTACGGCCCTTCTCCCTCAACTGTCCTATGGGCTTGCAATTTCTCCACGATTCTGGGGCAGGTCTTGCCACTTCCCCAGGATTCTAGGCAGCCCTCGGCCTGTTTTGATTGAGCATTGGATTGCCGAAGCCCCCTCTGCCCGTCCGCTAGCTGCCTTCCGCTGCCACCTGCTCTTGCTGTATTGCATTCTCTCTTGGCCAGTCTCCTTCATGCCTCTGATTGGCAGTTCCCATCAGAAGAGCTAGGACTCTTCCCCGAGCCCAGGGCCCAGGGTCCCGAGGGAGTGTTCCCATGGTGACACGTTTCCACTGACGTGCCAAGTCTGCAGACCCCCCGCTGACACACACACTAATTACCCGCGTTCCTCTGCAAATTCATTAGTGGCAAATGAGGCTCGTGTTTGTCCTGTTTCTCTTGTTTCCTTTTATACCCTGCAGGAATGACTCAAGTCCCTTTTGAACCTGGCTGAAGCCAGTTAGCTCAGGAGACCGAAATGAGGCCGGTTGTCTTCTGTGCGCATGCTTTGCGTAGGCGACTGGTGACTGTGAAATGTATTTAACTTTGTTTTTGTTCACCGGCTCTCTCTAGGGTCCCAGCTGGTGGCCTTTTTGGTTTTCTGGAGGTCACACAGGCTTCTGTGGAGGTTTGTAGGTATGCCTATAGTGGCAAGGGTATTTCATCATTGCGCAATAAAATAATGAATTAGTTGATCAAAAAATTACCCAATTTAAATATCACAGAGCAGATTCCTTTGTCATATTTGTCCAGGCCGGAGCTCTGGGCTGTCCTGTCTACATGCTGAAGTGACAATGGCAGAGTTGAGGAGTAGCTACAAGATCTTAGGACTCACCAAGCCTGAAGCATAAAGCTTACTAACCGCCAGTGTAGACCATCACAGCCTCCATGGGGCCAGTGGTAAACTAAGGCCGCCTACCAGGTGTGCTCCTGGGCTGGGCTGGGGAACTTCCCTTAGACTTCTGCTGCTTTGCAGCCAAGATGGCACTACCATTCCTAAAGGTCTAAGAAATGCAAGCCAACCCCTCATTCAATTGATGGTATTCTGTCCAGTTTGCCTAATAAGATCTCAAGAACAGGACCTATCTCTTAATGGTCTTCTGATGACGTGGTAACAGACGTGAAAACATTTCTTAAACTCTAAGGGCTAGACAGGGGGCAATTTATCAAAAGCTTCTGTCTTAATTTTTTATTTGACTATTTAGAAATAAAAGGTAACTTTGAGCAGGGCGTGGTGGCGCACGCTTGTAATCCCAGCATTCGGGAGGCTGAGACCGGGGGATCTGGGTTTGCGGCCAGCCTCAGCTACCTAGTCAGGCACTCTGCAACTTAGTGAGACCTGGTTTCAAAATAAAGAATAAAAATAGGGCTGGGGGTGTATCTCGGAGGTAGAATGCCCCTGAGTTCAATCCCCAGTACCGCAAAAAAAAAAAAAAGAAATAAAAGGTAACTTTGATAAGTGATTATATGAGGGCAATGCTAAACGTTTCCTTAGAAAGGCATTCTCTTGATTTTCATACTACTTTGGGAAGCAGGTTTATTGTGCCCATGCTACTGTGAGAGGTCTGGGGCTCCGAGGGGTCGTGTGAGCTGTCCAGGACCTCATTGCTGAACCCGCACAATGGGACTAGAACTTGTTGTCTTCTACGTTTAGCTCCAGTGCTGTCTTAGCTCCACTATAGCTGACTAGTACAGAGTCCTCTAAAGGAAGCAGGTGTGTGTTTTCCTCTGCCGGTACGTAAAGATTTGCATCATTTTTATAAAGGAGTGGCAGGCAGGCACAAGGCACTTGGCGAAGCATAAAGAAAACACAGCCCAATTGTCTCTGGCAATTCCAAGATTGAACACTGAGATCTGAGTGTCGTAGGGTGAAGGCCTGTGTCGTTTCGCTGAGATGTAAACTTGACTCAGAGTCGCCAAGGCACCTGCCAGGAGGGACACAATTTCTTTGCTGTTGGCCGCTTATTTTCATTATATTACAGTAGATGCACTAAAGTGACTTGCAAGAAGCCGGGGAAAGGTAAGACTTTTCTTCCCAAACAAACCAGCCAGTACAGATGATGGAAATTAGGAAAAGGTAAAGAGAATAGGCACCTTACAAGAAAAAGTCGAACTCATTTGTAGTATTCAATTTAAAAATTCATAAAAGTCATGGGACACCGTGTTAGTTACCTTGCATCACTGTGGCCAAAACAGCCGACGAGGACAAGTTAGAGGGAGAGGGTTTATGTGGCTCACGGTTTTAGGAGTTCAGCCCATGATTGGTTGGATCCAAGGCAAACACGATAGCAGCTGGGCGCGGTGGAAGGAAGCTGCTCAACCCCTTGCATCCAGGAGGGGAAGAGAAAGAGGGAGAGACAGGGAAAGGGAAAGGGAAAAAGAGAGAGGAGGAGGAGGAGGAGGAAGAGGAGGAG